>JAIUZE010021703.1:0-18050 GCA_022085475.1 Heliosperma pusillum | reverse complement strand
TGTCGTCGTTCTTGGATGCGTGACTTCATGATTTTATTCATGGTCATTGCATGACTTGGCATCGTCAATGTATTGGTACGTTTGAATGGATGATAATATGATGGATTTATTGTGATCATCGCATGACTTGGCATGGTTTGTTTGTCGAGTCTTAATCTTATCAAACTTATACCGCTAACGGTGAGATGTAAGCCCTAGTGAGCGTATTCGGTTGCCTAAGAGTGTCTTCCCCGAGTCTTTGTATAACATGATGGATTCGAACTTGTATTTCATATGCTCTTATCATTATATATCGAATTGCCTATCTATCCTTATCGTATCTCACATGTATATCTATATGTAATTATGTATGCATGCTCTACTTTTGTATTTCCTTCTATGTACGTTTAATGTGATATGGCTGGGAGAACCCGGAGTTACTCCCCACTGACTGTGGCGTTCATGTTTTTCATGGATGAACAGGTTGCTTGCTTGGATGGCTTTTTGCTTGTGGTATTTTGGGTTCGGGTGTGAGCTAGCGGGCGTTGTCCCTGGATGAAACACCTCTAGACGTTTATTAGCTAGTTTGCTAAACACTTTTACTTGTTAACGTTTTTGGAGAGATTTCGTCTGTTGATGTAGTATAATTCGTACTTTAGTTTGTAATATTTGACACACCTCGTATTCTTTCCTTGCATGTATAAAGGTTTTTTAAAAACTTCATATTTCCGCTATATAATTCACATGCTTGTTTGTTTTATATTTTCGCATTCGCGAGGGTTGTCACACATTTCGCATCCAAGACTCGGTCAATCAAAGACGTCGAGTACCTCAAATTCGGTCAACCTTCACGACAGAGGCGGATTAGAGCACAAGCCTCACAACAAGCGGTACGCTACATGCAAATGACACCACCTCGCAAGTATACAACATTTGACGGCCGGGTCGATCAACGCAAAGCGTTCGCCTCCCAACAACGTCGTCATATGCCCACTAACACATGCAATTAAGCAGTAAGGATACACTCCCCGTTCCGACATTCCTGCCTTACGAACGTGGAGGTAGCCAAGGGAATTAGATTACAAAGCACATAGAAAATTAGTGCTGAAACCGTAACATTTGTAAAATCGACTCAAAGTGGGACATATCAAAAACTGTCACAAAACATGCGATACAAGCGAAGGGATTATCATATATTCGAAACATTAATATTTAAAGTCAACTTATAGAGTCAAACCCGGAAGTCAACAAAAGTCAAAGTCAAACCCGAAACCCGAGACCCAAACCCGACAATTGGAGTGGGCTACAAAAAAATCATCAATGCAAGAAGACCAAGTCCAAAGGGTCAAGGGAAGTCAAGGCGGGACTAGAATTCAAAGGGTCAACGAAAGTCAAGGCGCTCAACCAAGGGAAAAACTGGCAGCATGAAACGCTACCTGCGCCAGGGATTGCTGCCAGCGTTCACTCGACGCTGCCAGCGTCCTAGTCTCAGTCACGCATTCCTTCATTCTCTGTCTTGTCATCAAGATACAACAATCATCATTTATCATCACAAACCATCAATTCTCATATCAATTATAACCTAACAACAACCATCATCAACAACACAATTCCTATGATTACTAACCTTATTCTAAATACGATTTCTAACATAGAAAACACATTAAAACACGTAAATGATATCGAGTAACCCTTCACCGTTACCTTTACGCGTCTTCAACCGATTTCTAAGTCTTCCTCCACTAGATAGAAATCCTTATCGGGGTCTTGGAGGTCTCCACCTAAACAAAGACGACAAAAGATGAATATAATTCACGTTTGAGAAAGACGGATAAATTGAAAAGTGAGAAAGACGGTAATTTTATTACCAATTAAGATAGAGGACGATGAGTGGGAAAGATTAAAACGAACTTTAGTGAATTTGAGCAAGCAACGAAGGAGTAGTGACGATTTTGTGATTGAGCAAGTATGGAACTTAGGTTTTGGTGGTTACTTGATGAAGAAGAAGAAGAAGTAAATGGAAAATGAGGTAGTTAGGGTTTGAGGGATATATAAGGAGGGTGAGTGGAAAAATATGGGAAAAGCGCATAAGCGCCTTAAGGCGTAACTCACTCGGAATCCCGAGTAAAGTCCAAAAACGAACTCGGATTTTCTAAAATAGACACGGGAAATTAAATTCTAGACTAAAACTAAAATTCGCTGAAAAGTATCCGTATAATATTTTTACTATAAAAATAGGGTACATTTGCGGGTGTTACACTCCACCTATACAAAGACGACAAAAGATGAATATAATTCACCTTTGAGAAAGACGGAAAAATTGAAAATGAGAAAGACGGTAATTTTATTACCACATAAGGTAGAGGACGATGAGAGCGGAAGATTAAGATGAAAATAAGGAGATTTGAGTGAGGAATGAAGGAGTAGTGAGGAGTTTGAGTTTGATTGAAAATGGGTTTAGGGTTTTGGTTACATAATGAAGAAGAAGAAGAAGAAGAAGAAGAAGAAGAAGAAGAAGTAAGTGGAAAAAGATGAGGGAAAAAGGGGATATAAAGGTGAGTGGAAGAATATGGGGAAAAAGCCCAAAAGCGCTTTACGGCGTAACTCACACGGAATTTCGAGTAAAGTCCGAATACGAACTCGGATATGCTAAATTTGACACGGAAAACTAAGTTCTAGTCTAAATCTAAAATTACGCTGAAAAGTATCCGTATAATATTTTTAAAATAAAAATAGGGTACATTTGCGGGTGTTACAATCACCCCAACTTTTAAAACGTTTCGTCCTCGAAACTTGAGAGTAGAAAACAAAAGTATTAAAGACAGGAATCGGTTTTCAAAATCAACACGAAAGCTTTTACAAGGGAATCATTTATGAAACGAGGTTCATCTCGAAAACGATTTAAGGCAATTTTTCATAAGTGCGAACTTTATTTACGGATCTCAAGAGTGTCCGTCGCGAACGAAAACTCTAGTTATCCAAATCAAATCAAAGTCGAAATAGTGAAATCGAAAATCAAACAAACGTTAGTAAGTGCAGGACTAGTCACCAGACGTATCCAATAACAAGTCCAAACATCCAACCAACGAAAAGTCCAAATATAAAAGCAAAAGGAATCCATTTTCTCCAAAAAGAGGATACACAATCCATCCTTAGACTTCTTTGAAAAGTTAAATTTGGAATACAATATGGAAATTTGATGGTTTTCTCAAAGATGAAATCAAAATACAAGACCTTACACGTACATAGAGCGACTCGAACATCAAAATCACAATTCAGGGTAACAAAAAATATACAAAACACGCAAAAACGAAACAAACCGAACCCTTAGGACTAGGAAGATCACGATAAAGTCGGCAGGAAGATCTACAAGAATTCGACATCACTAACTCTACTAATAAGCTAGTCCTCAAGAGGATGCAACTTACCTCAATTACACCTTAACTATTCTAAATCGCTAAACTCTATAAACATTATTTACAACAATCACAATCAAGGCAACAAACATAATTATCTAAGATCCAACTAGCCTCATCCAAGGTCTCACGACAAGGAAAAATACACAATCCATTATCGATTATAATAATTCTTTAATACGCCATAACATCCTTAATTCAATCATTACTACGCTTGATGCCTCAAATATAAATAGTCACATTAGCAAACTATGGTGGTTACTATTCCTCAAGATAAATGGGTTCACCATTCTAACTCTATAATTCATGACAACTAAGCGCTCTTTATCCAAAGCATGCAACGAACATCTCTCAATCTCAAACTATGATTCCTTAAGAATAAAAGAAAATTACTAGTTCCAAACCACAAATGGCCAATCACTTGGCAATCAGACAACCATTCAAATCATCTAGTTCATCTAAAACTCAAAATGAATCAATTTTCATTTATGATAATACTCCTCAAACTTTGGGTACCGGATTAATTACCCTAAATCAAAGTCTCTTTTAGAATCCACCAATTAGAGACATCTAGTTCCCAGATGATATCCCAAGCAACCGTTGTAATACCCAATAACAACGAACTATTATTATGATCAACTCAATTCTCAAAATAACACCACAATACCAAGCTCCGAATCTAAAACCACTAAGAGAGGATACATTATCACTATTAGGATTCATCCCATAGCTTAAGTCCTATTTTCCATGATCAAGGACAACATGAAATTTGCTAAATCCAAATACACATATTCTAACTAAAGAATCCCCAAAATACTTTACACTTATTCTCTGAGCCTTACAAACGGAATATCCAATCCACTAGAGAAAAGATGAAGCAACAACGAGTTAGGAAATGATAAGGAATCTCAAGGAGAACACGAGAATAAATCAGGCACGAGATTACAAGAGAGGAACGCTGAAAATACTGAGACCAATAAATAGACAAAGTAGATAGTAGAGTTATGAAGATATCCGAGTAAGAAATAAGATATGAGCATGCGATATCTGAAAGATCAATTTTGACAAAAACTTGTAAGGATAGAAATAGATTAATTTTATTTTATTGAAAGAACACCCAACCCCGCCCGTTACAATAACGGTCTGTACTAAACTAATGAATGGTTATTCGAAGACGTGGCATATGCAATGAAATTGTACAGTTTCAAATCCTAACATGTGACATCCATTATATGTCAATTTAATGCATTTACTAATTCTTCAAAGTGATTTTAACATGTGAATTCATTCAAATTAACCTAGTCTAAAGAAAAAAGGAGAGAAAGGCACAGAGGGATTCTTACTCTTAGCATAAAACGGAACAACAAACGTTAGTGGTTAATTGACATAATAGAAAACATAAACAAACAAGATTCGATGTACATGTGAAAATAGACTACGAAAGAGACAAATGACGCCTCTGTCTCAGGGTCACTAGATCGAGTACTTCTATACTCGGTCGAGTTAGAGGTGATCGTTTGCGGGCTTGGACAGACATGGGCCAGGCTTATCTTTGAAAAAATGTCCACCGGGCCTAATATGCCTTGTCCAAGCTCGCTTAAGCGGGCTTACTAGGGTTGTCCATGTCCGCCTAATTTAAGCTAGCGGGCTTTTCCATGGGCTTGCGGGCTTGAATATAAAATATATTAAACTATTTTTTTAATAAAATTAAGTCTAAAGTAGACTTAACATATATTCCGAATTAACCAAAACATCGAAAATCAACTTAACATATACAAATTCTATAGTTAAACAAGATGTTTTAGAAGTTACAAGTCTCTAAAAAAAGTGACGATATAAATTATAACTACGTACTTTATCACTAATACAAATTTTATTTCATTTACTCTTGTTGTATATTTTTACTTTATTAGCTTTTTGTTTATATGACGCATAATTTTTTAATTTTATATATGTTTAGCGGGCTTGGCGGGCTTGTCCATGGGCTTCTTAATCATGTCCATATCCGCCCACGAAAGATAGCGGGCCGGGCTTGGCCCGTCCGTCAAATATTTTTTTTATTTCTTCTTGTCCAAGCTCGCTTAAATAGCGGGCCAAACGGGCCGGCCCGAAGTTGATCAGCTCTAGGTCGAGTGACTCTGGAGCAGAGTCGAACAAAACAACTAGAAAGAGTTACTCGATCGAGTACTGCTGTACTTGGTCGAGTAACGACCCGACTCGATCGAGTATGTCAAATACTCGATCGAGTGACTCTAAGACGGACTCACTTTTGCTACGACATAGGTTCAAACAAATAAAATACGATGAGATATTGACCGAGACTTTAATACGCAATAAACATATGACATGAATACGAAAAACTACTTTCGAAACGAAGATTCCAATTTAAAGACTAACTAAACTATTCATGTTAGATAAAGAAATAAAGACGATTACATAACAAAATAATAACGTGAGAAGGAGAAAAATAATGAATAAAACGATTACACCAATGTACAAATCCAAACTCACAAGCTAATTACAGAAAACACAAACAAGTAACGAGTTAACATTGTAAAATGATATATTAACGGTAAAAAAGTGAAAAACGACAATTAAAAAACAGAAATTAAAAGAGAGAAGTGGGAATTATTGCACCCTCAAGATACATGTATCGTTGACAAGATCTTGTGTCGTAATCGATAATGGAATGTCTCACGAGGGGCCGTCGTTGATGAAAATAACTTTTCAAATCCCATTTTCTGGAACAAATGAGCATCGATTTTCAATCGCCCGTAGAATCTTCGTTACATGGTAAAAAATTGGTTGGAAGGATATTTTAGAAAGGCGACAGAGAGTAGTTAGCCAAACTGGTATCTTTTGTATTTATAGGTGTAGATACCTCAGTTCTACACCTTCCGCCAACCACCCAGTGGTGATTGGGCCGCATGTTTGCTACGCGAAACGATTTATGACAATTCGTAAGTTTATCGTCAAGTGATAGCTCAAACACTTGTGTCTACCCCTTGGTCTTCATCTAAGCACCGGTACGGTCGTTTTGACAGTCATTAGAGTTCATTTGGAGTCCGGGTCGAAAACCGCTTAATTTTTCTAGAAGCCTTTTTAAAATGCCGAGTTCGAACGCTCCAAAATATTCAGGATATTTTATTAAATCTTCAAATTCTATCTTTTTGATAAAATATATCTCTTATGTTTTAAAAGGGAATTAAATTATAGATCTACCACAATTCCGTAATAGAAACGTGGAAATCTTCCTTCCGCAGAAGGAAAGAAATAATGCAGCCGGTGCTGCGCCCCTTCCCCAGCCTGTTTCCTCCGTTTTCAGATAAGTTTGAGTTCTTCCAAAACTCTTCATATTTTCTACTATAAAAGGAGAGCTTCGTTCTCGCTTTTAAGGCACGCGAGTGTTCCTCCCTTCTCTTCTCTCGTTACATTCTAGACTTTGCTCTAAGCTTTCGACATCTACATGCTTGATTAATCGACCACAAACGCTCAGATCCTTCTGAGTACCTCTCACGTTGCATGACCTACCCATTTGACCACTACACAATCAATCAATTTAATTCAGTCAATCTAGATCCTCTAACGAGGCCACTTTTTACGTACATTCGAGTCGAGCAATCACTAAACGTTAACTTAGTTAATCTCGTTTCGTCAAACATGTAAGTCTGAGGGTGTAAATCCCGTCTTTTATTTGTAATATTTTTCAATTAATTTAAGATTCACATCAGAAGTAAGTTCAAAATCGATTTTCAAAACAAAACCTTTTTACAAAACCTTTTTATTAGTCATCAGACGTCGAGAAAAAACGCAATAGAAAATACACCTTTTGGATGCTCTGCTCCTGATCTTCTTCTTTTTCCTCTGGTTCCTGTGATTTAGTTATTTTATTCCTTTTCATTTTTATAGTCTTTTATGTACACGTTTCATCTTTAAGTCAAAAATGGGTCTTGGAGATTCGATTTGTTCATAACAAATCTCTGAAAATTTGTTATTGGTACAAATTGTAGTGTAATTAACATGTTAAATCACTTCCACTCGAGTTATAGGTTAATAATCAACTCTAAATATACCAAAGAATGTTAACTACTCGCGATTCTGACTTCACAGTCAGAATTCAACTCACGAACAGACCCAATGAGCCATGTGCGTCTTCCAGAGGACGCAGCTGTTGTTGCGCCTGTTCTGGGTTGACTTCTGTTCCTGAACTTCCGTTCTCGCTTTGACGTAGCTTTAATTACGTAATTAACTAACTATTAGTCGTAATATCGCTCTCAATCTGTCTTTTAGTTTTCTAATCTTTTTTCCTTTTCTTCAAATCTCCGTTTTGGGTATATTTTTGACGTGGATTCCGTAATCCGTTGTAATCTTATTTAATCATTTTAATTGTATGATTTCGTTTTTCTCTCATATGTAATTAATTCTAAATTCCCAATTTCGACATAATTGAGTGTTAATTACATGTTCACCAACATAGTTTAATTCGCATGCTAGGATTAAAATGTTGGATGTTGCATTGCATGCATACAATCGATAACATATCAAGTACGAACGATTTCCCTAATCATTAATAGAGTCCGCTATCGAGGCGGGCGGGATTTGGTGTTCGACTAAAGAGCTTCCTAATATGTACCATCACCTTTTACTCCAGATCTCTATGAACATCCGTGTTCATTGGCATCCACGAGAGTCATTCTAGGCATAGAATGCTAAGGGTAACGAGTTCTTAGTGTTCATGTCATAACTTTGTGTCCTGATATGGCATAAAGTATTTGAACGGTTCCAATTTCCCATAAACATTGGTGGCGTCTCCATAAATGCGTATTTTTACGCTTGTCCTCCGTGGTCCCCCCCGTGTACCACAGTTTGGCGACTCTGCTGGGGATAATACACTTGCATGTTACCTAGGGTGAAACTTGAACAAGGTTAGAAAATAGTTTTTACGAGACAATTATCGGTTTTCATAACTCAACCTTCTTAGGTCATTTTATTCGGCCTTCCTAGGCCCAACCCAACACATTTCGACCAACCGTCCCGTCTGGATGGTCCAAATTCTTATCTGGCCCAAGGATGGATAGTGATTGACGTCAACCATACCGCGGTACATACTCATGTTAGTATCAAGATCTTTCTTACTTGAGGAAATGGACTAGAAACCGACCTTAATCATGTTTTACGCGGACCTCTCTACAGACCTGGGTTTGATTGCTTGGTATGGCAACCCACCCTGTAAGCAAAAACCATTTTAAATGCACTTAGCATACCCTTATAATGCATGTATAAATGTGTATAACCTATACTTGATCACCATTTTGTAAATAAAACCATGACGTACTTTTCAAAAATTAAGTCCTTTTCAAAACTGTAAAGCATTTTCAAAGGTGGCCTAAAGTAGCGCAAAATGATTCGAAACTCTGCCCAAGTATCCAGTCAAATTCGTCTTTTCTCCACTTCGAGTCATCACTCCTACAACCACACTACGGTTGGTTAGGACAAACATTTCAAATCTTGTCCTTTTCAAAACTCACTTAGCATAGTGGCACACTCCCACTTCACAAGTCGAGTAATTTTGAATAAGTGGGCTAGAATGGTTGATCGCGTTTTAATTCATCGTCGGTCTCTTACCTCACTTTTAAAGATGTCGGGAACTAGTCAAGCAGGTGTTCATCTAGCCGATCCAAACCCAAATTGGTAATGATCTAATCCTAGGTGCACTCATCAGTCTCCAAACAAGTCAGGACCAAGCTTATGCTCACCTCAATGCCATTGAAGGCCGAATTGTTGCCATAGAAACTAGGCTCCCTCTTGCAGATATTCTTGATGCTAGCGTACATGATAACATTCCACCCTTTGTGGGACAACCAGAAGTCAATCCCCCACCAGTTCTTACTGAAGATGAAAAGCGACTCCAATACCTAGAGGAGCAACTAATGTACTTCAAAGGGGATGACATCTACAGGGAAAATAATAGCAAATATGAAGCTGTAAGTACTTAGTTTCCAACCAACTTCAACATGACTGACATCCCAATGTTCAAGGGGCACGAGAACCCTTTGAATCACATTCGTGCCTTCAAAGATTATATGTCTATCAAAGGCATCAAACCCGAGATGTTCCTAAGGATCTTTCCTTCATCTCTCGACACCATTCTTAAGCAGTTGTTCTATTCTCTGAAACATATGAAAATTGCAACCTGAGATGATGCCGCGATTGAGTTTTCCAAGCAATACGCAACAAATGGTGAGATTCAAGTCAATATGCGTACCCTAGAGGTTCTTACCCAAAATGAGAAAGAAGGTTTCACCAACTTTCTAAGTAGTTGGAGGAAGACTAGCACACAAGTTGGTGAACGTCCAGGTGAAGCTTATCTTGTGGAAAACTTTATGGACAATTTAAGACCTATTTATGCAAACCACCTGAGATACCAAAAAATAAAGTCTTTCAAAGACTTAACTGTGCTAGGAACAAGATTGAGGACGACAACTGAAGGGTTTATTTGTCTTCGCTATATTAGCATTTGTTAATAAATAGGACCATCCTATTCCACTATGAGTTGCCAAAAATAGAAAAAAAAAAAGAGCACATGTACTTTTTTTTAGTCACTTGTTCTACTTTTTACCCTTAACTAGTACAATAGACTCAAAATACTTTATGTCGTATCTCTTTAGCATAGATCACTCGACCTCTTAGAATAAGCCTTAACAAGGGCATGCATTTACCACCTTTTCCATATCTTGTGGTATGAAAATTCCTTGATCGCCATGTCTCTAGGTGACCTCTAGGTTTGGAGACTCCATTTTTCTACCCGATTCGTCAATTCATATATTTCATATGACTACCAGATAAAGACAAATTACATACTAGGCCAAACAATTTAATACCCTTATAATGGGTGCTAGCAAACTAGCTCACCCGAGGGTCAAACCAAATTTTTAGTGCAATCGTGCCTAAAACTATAATAAAAAAACAGTCCAACAACTTCAAATCAAAAGTCTCAAATATTTTCCAAAAATTACGAGACAAGACAAAAAAAATCCAGTCAATCAATACAAATTTAACGTGTAAAAAAAAATCTCTCCACTAAAAAATTACAAACAAAACAAAATCCCTCAAATAATAATCTTTTTACATATTTTAGATGAATCAATTCGCAGTTACCATGTCTCTATGTCCTTTGGGACGATCCTTTCATTCATTTAGGTGAGTGAGAGAGATACACATATCTCCAGTGTCTACTAACATCATTTGAACCTTCCAGTCCATTCCATTTTTTTCACCCTTGTTTAGCATCTAAGAATTCGATGGATGTACACTAAGCTTATAAGGTCACAAAAGTATTTTGTTTCTATTGTATTAGTTTTGCGTAATTCGCCGAGCTTGTTACTCTAAAGAGGGAAACACTCATTCAAATTCTCAAGCAAAAAACAAAAAACGCGCCTCGCATAACGCACGTGTCGCTCGTGCAACACGAAATAAAACCGGCCCCTAGCTAGTTAAATTTAATGTCGTTATACTCTTGCATTATGACATTTGGATATCCTCATGTTGCAACTAAACTTAATTCTATTCATTACAAGCTCTTGCTTCGAATGATACATTTTTTCGAACTACGCACAAGGTTTAATTTCAATTTTTTATCAATACGTAGGCAATCCTTCACAGGATCCAACCCGACATTATTTTAAATGTTAATAGAAGGACATTTGCGTTTGCATTTGAAATTCGATAAGAATAACAAAGGAAAATCTCATCAGTTTCTTAACTAACTTTATCTTTTATTCATAATAATAGGGTTATTCTACATGGTACCCCTGTGATTTTTCGAATTCTACATGGTATCCCTCCTTTTTTTGAAATCTACATGGTATTCCTAAACTTAATGAAAACATCTCAGAATACCCAAAAATGCAATAATCGGCCTCTTTTAAATGTTTATATTATGCACTTTTCTTTAATATTTTCACAATAATTTGGCATGTCATTAACATAAATTTCGTTTAGTCAATCATAAACATATTTTCTTTGTAAAATTTAGGTGTTATAAGACTTGAATTTTAATAGTGTAGGTATTTTATGTACTATTTACTAAGTTTAAGGATACAATGTAGATTTCGAAAAAAGAAGGGGTGCAATGTAGAATTCGAAAAAACAAAGGTTATCATGTAGAAAATGAAAGTTCATAGACCCTAATTAGACTCCTCTAATTAGTTACTAAATTACTTGTTAATTTAGTGTTTAATAAAGATCTATGTAGCATGCATGCAAATTAAAATGCATAATAAAAAGTAAGAAGAAATTTCCTTACATTGGGAAATTTCGGTTTATATGGGCACAACAAGAAACACCTTTCTTGTTGATCTTGTGCTAGAAAGAAATAGATGATCCTCCTTGTAATCTTCAAATTAGAAGACCTCCTTTAAGAAGCACCCAAGAGAAAAACCCAAACTAATCACTTAGTTTTTGACTAGAAAACACAAGTGATAAGATGAACTAATATTAGATTTTATTACTACTCTAGTAATAGGAAATATTAGTGTTTGAGAGGTTTTTAGAGAGATGAGGATTTTTAGTGAGATAAGCAACAAAATAAGAATGAACAAGTAAGCAAAATGAACAACAAAATTGTCCATTTAAAAGACACATGGTCCGGCCATCCAAGCCTAAGAGGCTTCTTAATTTGCTTAAAATAATCTCATGCAATTACTTTGAGTGTAGTAGTGAATAAGACCATGGTCATGTGTCATAAACATGACATGATCACATGTTGTAGTGTAAAACAAGAATAACAATCATCATGTCATACACTACCATAATTTCGGCACCCACTAGTGTCATGTGGTCCATTTTGATTTTTGATATTTGTCCCACAAATACTTATAATCATATGTTTAATTATCTTGTATAATTAAGGGTTAATTTGATCATATAACAATTATATGACTCAAATTAATAAATAATATACACTTAACTTTTAAGTGATATTTTATCATTATATCAATATATAATGGGTCCCACAATGCCTAGTTAGATTATTTTACAACTCCTTGTAAATATAATTAACTAATCACCTCTACCTCAAAGTATATGCATAACCTCAACTAATTTAATGAATTAACTATTAATCATTAAATTAAATCTTATTTAATCGTATTAAAATAAGACGAAAAATTTATTCAGTCAATTATCGTATAATTGACTAATAAACTTATCCGGAATGAGCTCATAACTCAATTTCCAATAATTAACTCTCGTAACTAAACATATATCAAATATATATATAAAGTACTAATTAATATGTATCGTATACAAATAATTAGATTTCTGTTTGGGTCTCATCCTATAGGTGTGACCGAAAGGGGTCAGTTGATTACCGCCGTCATACGACAATAACGTCTAACTCTAGTCAGCTGACCGTTATCGATTTACGTTAATCAACTGACGTGGAGTATCAAAATACTAGTCATCCCACTAATATTCCAAAATGAGATTTATAATATAAATGCACTATTGTGGAGGACACTTGCTCCAACAATCTCCCACTTGTCCGATACAAGTTGTGCATATAGCCACACTATTGCGGAGGACTCCTACTCCCACAATATCTCCCACTTGTCTCGACAAGTTGTGTGCTACCAATTCTCTTGTCACTTTTGCGTCACATCCTCCCACTCATCGCAAGGTGTCTTTCAGGTCGCACTTGCGATTGGAAAAATAAATTGAGTGGTTTTCTCGATCTGGAGAGTAACTGTCTGACCGGAAAATCTACCATAGATCTCTTCCGAGCGTGGCCACGCATTTCCAGTCACTACTCCTCGAGTGGCCCGAAGATGTTAATACCCAACGTGGGTGGACAATTCCTGTTGACCCAACTTACACTGTATAATGCAAATCACCATGACCCAGTAGATGCCCATCGGCCTCCTTTCACGGCACGACCTAGGACAAAAACCAAAGTCAATCGGAAAATACACCGACTCAGGTAAATGGTCGCCAGTCTAAAGAATCGACTCATAGGAATATAATAGAAATCCCCACCACGACCAGGCTTCAACAATTTTGATAAGGGACTCTATCATGGTCACTGTCCGACAGAGTGTCTCTACAGTCTGTCTATGTAAACGATCAGTCATCTCCATGACTCCATGGTGCTGAACCAACCATCGATCGACTTACAATCTAGTCATTGCGAGACGTCACCTTATGCAAATGACTAGGGACAATTACTAAGTTCATCATGTTCACTTGAATTGAGTTCAACCTTCTTATAACCAATTCGGACAAAACAAAGTAATAAAATTTAGTCAATACTAAATAAAAGAGCTCATATAAAACTCGAACAATGAATGCAATTATCATATATGTAAACATTGATACAACATTCAATATTACATATCACATAATCTAGAGGAATTCAGGAACTCGTCTTAATCCCATCGAGACGACATGACTGTCATGTTTAGCCTTTGTAAGAGGCTTGGTTAGAGGATCAGCGATGTTATCGTCTGTCCCAACCTTACATACATCTATTTCCTTCCTCTCCACGTAATCTCTAATTACATGGTATTTCCTAAGTACATGTCTAGACTTGTTACTAGACTTGGGCTCCTTTGCTTGAAAGATAGCCCCACTGTTATCACAATACATCGTGATGGGATCTGATGGCAGTAGGGACTACTCCTAGTCCTTCCAAGAACTGCCGAATCCACACAGCTTCCTTTGCAGCCTCTGATGCCGCGAGGTACTCAGCTTCTGTTGTAGAATCCGCAGTCACGCTTTGCTTGAAGCTCTTCCAGCAAACGGCTCCTCCATTCAACATAAAGACATAGCCGGATTGGGATTTTAAATCATCCCTATCAGTTTGGAAACTAGCGTCCGTGTAACCCTTTACACGCAACTCAGTCTCTCCTCCAAACACCAAGAACGAATCTTTAGTCCTTCGTAAGTACTTAAGGATGTTCTTTACGGCTATCCAGTGACTCTCACCTGGATTGGCTTGATAACGACTCGTCATGCTCAAAGCATAGGCGACGTCGGGGCGAGTGCACATCATAGCATACATGATTGACCCAACTGCTGAAGCATAAGGGATCAACTTCATGCGTTCAATCTCCTCGGTGACGGTAGGACTCTGGGATTTACTCAGAGTGATACCATGACCTATTGGAAGAAAGCCTCTCTTAGAGTCTTTCATTTTGAACCGATCAAGAATCTTATCTATATAAGCTTCTTGACTTAATGCTAGTATCCTCTTGGATCTATCTCTATAGATCCGGATACCCAAAATGCGTTGTGCCTCTCCCAAATCCTTCATCTGGAAATGTTTCCCAAGCCACTCCTTGGTAGAAGTAAGCATTGGTATGTCATTCCCAATGAGAAGTATGTCATCCACATACAAGATAAGGAAAGTAACTTTGCTCCCACTAAACTTCATGTATAAACATGGTTCCTCGACACTTCGAGTGAATCCATTTTGTTTAATTACATGATCGAAGCGATGATTCCCACTCCTTGATGCTTGCTTAAGACCATAAATGGATCTCTTAAGTTTGCATACCTTCTTAGGGTTGGATTTATCCTCAAAACCTTCAGGTTGTGTCATGTACACTTCCTCTTCTAGAATCCCATTCAAGAAGGCGGTGTTGACATCCATTTGCCAAATTTCATAGTTATAAAATGCGGCAACCGCTAAGAGAATCCTAATGGATCGAAGCATAGCGACTGGGGCAAAAGTTTCGTCATAGTGTAAACCATGAACTTGAGTGAAGCCTTTTGCCACCAATCTAGCTTTGTAGACATCAATAGGTCCATCTATGCCATTCTTGATCTTGTAGATCCACTTGCACTGAAGAGGTCGTACCTTCTCAGGTAAGTCTACCAAGTCCCATACTTGATTTTCGTACATAGAATCCATTTCGGATTGCATGGCCTCAAGCCAATAAGTGGAGTTGGGACTAGAAACGGCCGACTTGTAGGTTGTGTGTAACAACCCGAAAAGTACCCTATTTTTCTAGTGCAAATATTTTACGGATACTTTTCAGCAAACTTAAGTTTTAATTTAGAATTTATTGTTTCCAGTCGAATTTGGAATTTCCGAGTTCGTATTTGGAATTTCTGCGAGATTTCATGAGAGAATCCCGTTTTAAGTCAACTTTGACTTTTCTTGACTTTTAAGTCGTCTTTGACTTTTCTTGACTTTTTAAGTCGTCATTGACTTTTCTTGACTTTTAAGTCGTCATTTACTTTTCTTGACTTTTAAAGTCATCTTTGACTTTTCTTGACTTTTAAGTCGACTTTGACTTTCGTTGACTTTTCCACTCACCTCGTAATTTTTAAAGACCGGAAATTAATATTGAAAAAATAATAAATTTAATTATTTTTATTAAGATTTATTTGAATATGATACTTAGTATATTATTTGATTATCGGAATTAAAGAGAAGGTTTTACGGTTTTAACCGAACGTCATTTAACTATTCCCGGGTCAACTTAAGTCCCGAAACCCGACTTTGACATGAGTCACACGCCCCATGTCATTTTTTTCCACTCATAGTAGATCTTTTAATTAATATGATTAAACTAATAAAAATATCTAAGATATTTGTAACTTTATCGGTCTGTCAACTTAAACTCCGCAAATCGCTTAAAAACAGACCCGATTCCTTTCTATTTCACACGTCTCTTTTTCCTCTCATAGGACTTGATATTTTCTTTCTTTTCATTACAATAACATAATATCTAGATATTTGGTTTAATTAACTTAATATATAATTATATCTAATCAATTACCGTAGTATAATTATTAAACCCGAGTCAATCCCGTAACAACAATTTCAAAACCCGACTCATAAATTCCTCTATATCTACACGGCCCACCCATCCATTACTCACCACTTATCTTTTCATTTTACACTAAATCAACTTAATACCTTTTTAATACTTTCTTTAATATAATCAAAATCGTTCTTGGTGTTCTTCATCGTTCTTCATCGTTCTTCATCGTTCTTGAGCAAAATCATCACAAAACCTTCATTTCTTATTCAAATCCGTCCTAACTTATATTTCTAGAATCTCCTCTTCGCTCTCCATCTTTAAGTACGGTTTATTTTCAATTCCGTCAAAATCGTTTTCAACACTTTAATTATGGAAAAATCAAGTTTTAATTCTAACAATATTATTCTTGTCAATTCTTATAAGGGAATATTTTGAAGACGAGTTTGGTGACTCGTATATATTAGGAGAAGATTAGTAGACGGGTTTTTCTTTAGTTCTTATTTTGGGTGCTAATTGATTTTGCTAGCTAAGGTAACGATTCCGAGTTACTCGACGAATTAATGTTACATACTTTAGTTGTTGTTTAGGATTTACGGTTTTTAAGTAGTAACATGATAGGTGGTTATGATTATTATGTTGTATGAATTTATGACATATTTAGTGTTCTTGACATATTTGGATGATTTGTTCATAATCATGATTTTTATATGATGATGGTTTAATTGGTTGTTAAAATGGTTGTTTGTTAATTAAAACATGTTGGAAATAATTTGGGGTTGTTTGTTGGTGGGGCCGTGTAGGGTGGCTGTTTTGGGGGGCTGGAAACCGACCCAAACCAGGCCGGTTCAGGCCGGTTCAGGCCCGGTCCAGCCCGGTCTGGTTGGCCGTGATTTGGTCCGTTGGTCTTGTGTCGATACTTGATTGTTATGTTGTTGTTTTGACGGGTTTTAAATATGTTAAGCGTGCGGGAAATATTAAGAAACGGTTTTTAGAAAAGATAACCAAAACCGGTCCAAAATGAACCGTGGGTCCCCTTGGACTTGTGACGGTTTTGAGTATTGTTATTTTATCGTGTTTTGTAATATTTAGCAAGTGGGAAATTTTAATAAGTAAATTATTTAATTAAAAGCTTTTCATTATATTATTATTTCTCACATGTTAGAAATTATAATACGAGATTTTAGTTTAATTTGATATCATGTAAGTCAAGCGGGTTTTCGTATGAATTAATAATTCACATGTTAGAAATAGAATGAAATAACATGAAATGAATGTGATATTCTTATGTTCAAGCCTCGATGGCTAAGACTCTGTTTCTAGCCGGTTTGACCAAACGGGTTTGGTCAAACTAAGATCTAGTCAGCCCCGTTTTGACTGATGACCCGTCGCGGGACTCGGGTCGGGGATTTGTCTTCAGGTAAGGTTTTATTTAATGAATGAATGAATGAGCCTTAATAGATATGAGGCGATATTATATTTGAATATGATTTTTATGCAATTAGTCACATGATAGGAAGTTTTTCCCGTGACTGTTTGATTGTATGATAAATGTCGTGTTGACTAAGTACCCATAGAGAATTATGAGTATAATGTCGGCTTGCCATTCTAATTCTAAATGAGTATCTTGGATCATGACATTGATAGGCCTTACTGTCTTTAACGAGTATATGTTCACCGTCGATAGCTTTTGTGTCTCGGCTTGGTGGGTTTATATCCAAGTCGGGGCATGGCTGCCATTGCTTCCACTTTGGGGAATGAAGCCAGCTTAAGTACTAGCCAACCCTTTGGTGGATCTCCTTAGGGGTACTCATGTGATGAGTCTTGGATGCGATGTTTTTTCCGCATTTCTCTGGGTCTGCGCAGTCTAGGATTAGGGTAGAGTTGT
>JAIUZE010021702.1:0-14263 GCA_022085475.1 Heliosperma pusillum | reverse complement strand
ACAGCCATGGAAGGGACCCACGGGCTGATTTGGGCCGAGATCAAACCGGACCTGGACTGGGCCCACGGGCCTGGTTTGGGCTGTTTTGATTAAAAATTCTAAAACCGTTTCTTAATATTTTCCCGCATGCTTAACATATTTAAAACCCGTCAAAACAACAACAAAACAATCAAACATCGACACAAAACCAACGGACCAAATCCAGACCAATCCAGACCGGGCTGGACCGGCCTGAACCGGGCCTGAACCGGCTGGTTTGGGTCGGTTTTCCCAGCCCTTCTCCACGGCTCCAACCACAAACAACACCAAATAAATTCCAACATGTTTTTAATTAACAAACAACCATTTTAACAATCATCCATACAAAAATCATGATTATAATTAAATCACTCTAATATGTCAAGAACACTAAACTTGTTATAAATTCATAAAACATAATAATAACAACTACTTATCATGTTACTAACTAAAAATCATAAGCAACAATAATATAAACTAAAACTAAAGGTATGTGACATTAATTCGTCGAGTAAATCGGAATTGTTACCTTAGCTAGCAAAATCAATTAGCACCAAAAAAATAAGAAGTATAAACCCGTCTACTAGTCTTCTCCTAATATATACGAGTCACCAAACTCGTCTTCAAATTCTTCCCCTACAAGAAATGACAAGAATAATATTGTTAGAATTAAAACTTGATTTTCCATAATTAAAGTGTTGAAAACGATTTTGTCGGAATTGAAAATAAACCGTACTTGAAGGTGGAAAGCGAAGAGGAGATTCTAGAAATATAAGATAGGACGGATTTGAATAAGAAATGAAGGTTTTATGATGATTTTGCTCAAGAACGACGAAGAACGACGAAGAACGACGAAGAACGATGAAGAACGATTAATTAGATCTAAAGTTGATTTATTGTAAAATGAAAAGGTAGTTAGTGAGTAATGGTGAGTGGTTGGGCCGTGTAGTTATAGAAGAATGAATGAGTCGGGTTTTGAAATTGTTGTTACGGAATTGACTCGGGTTTAATAATTATATTACGGTAATTGATTAGATATAATTATATATTAAGTTAATTAAATCAAATATCTAGATATTATGTTATTGTAATAAAAAAAAAGGAAAATATCATGTCCTATGAGAGGGTGGGAGTGCCGTGTGGTTTAGGTAGTAGTCGGATCTGTTTTTGAGCGATTTGCGTAATTTTCGTTGACGGATCAATAAAGTAACAAATATCTTAGATATTCGTATTAGTTTAATCGAAAGAATGAAAATATCCAAAGTGAGTGGAAAAAGATGACATGGGGCGTGTGACTCATGCCAAAGTCGGGTTTCGGGTTTGTTTCGGAATTTAAGTCGACTCGGGAATAGTTAAATGACGTTCGGGTTAAAACCGTAAAAGTTATTCTTTAATTTCGAATAAATTCAAAATAATTATATTAAATTATCATAAATTTAAATAAATCTTAATAAAAATAAATTAAAAATATTATTTTTTAAAATAAAATTTCGGTCTTCAAAATTACAAGGCGAGTCGGAAAAAGTCAACGAAAGTCAAAGTTGACTTAAAAACGGGATTCCCTTGGAATCTCGCAGAAATTCCAAATACGAACTCGGAATTTCAAAATTCGACTGGAAACAATTAATTCCACTTTAAAACTTAAACAGGCTGAAAAGTATCCGTAAAATATTTTTATTAGAAAAATAGGGTACTTTTCGGGTTGTTACACTAGACTCTATTCCTCCCGGTAGGATTACGATAACAAATTTGTCCTAGGCTAAATCTGGCCAGACTCTCGGGACAATGCATGTACCTGGTTTGAGATGTGGCATGGCGTGCGCACATACAAGACTCAGTCGACAGAACGTAAGCCAAATACCCCAAATCCGGTAACACGGCCAACGACAGAGGCAAAATGAGAATAAGAATTTAATCCCGGCAGTATGGCCAACGAGAAAGGTTGTAAAAAAAATCAACCAAGTACGCTACATGTAATGACACCACCTCGCAAGACTACAATATTTGACAGCTGGATCGATCAACAGTAAGCGCCGCCCAACGATATCATCATATTCCCAGTAACATATTTACAAGCATGAGATATTGTAGCTCCATCCTTCGACATAAAGTCCATTAAGTATTAAGGTACAAACCGGGAATGAGAGTTCCATATCATCCAACAATCACGACTCAACCTACTTGTCAAGGCATACATGACATACATGTGTGAGACAACTCAAAATTAACATCAAACATGTGAATAAGGCATATGATTTGTGATATAACTTATACATGTTTATTCTATAACTTTTCATAAAATTATACTGCCACTGATCCACACCAATGGTAACATGGTGGAAAATTGAGTATTTAAGATAGGGTGGAAAAATGAGGGGTAAAACGGGAAAAAGTAGGTGGCCCATGTAATTGTGGGTTTAATTGTGGGGTTGATAGGTGGGCCATGTAATGGCATTTTGTGTAAATATCAAATCAGAATAAGGATAACATAGTAATGTTGTGGGCCAAATAAGGTACATTACCATTGGTGTGGATCGTCCGTTTATGATAACTGTTAACATTGGTCTGGATTGGAGGGAGAAGTAAAGACAAATCATCAATTCATCACTTACAAATGATATAAGACGAGAATAAAAATGGGAAACATGGGTTTCTGAGCCGGTAGGGTCACCGGCTGCTGGTATACCGCCCGAGCACTACGCCACCATCGTGAAAATGAAGGAAAGGGATCGTAGGGTTCCAAACCGGTGTGGGAACTGGCGGTTGGCCCACTGGCTAGGAACCTCAAACCAAGTCACACCATTCAAACAATACTCGGGTACATCCCATGCAGCCAGGCCACTGGCGACTGGTACCCCGGTTGGGACACACTAAACCTTACAAGTTAACCCTAACTTATAAGGGGATCCCCAGCCAATCAAACCACCGGTCGTCGTTGCCCCGGCTGGGACACGTGACACCACAAAAACACACGTTATTGACAACCCATTCTACCCAACTATTTATATTTCTACCCAACAATTTTAAGACATAATTAAGCACAATATCAAGGCATAGATGAAGTAATATACCCATTAAGCTTTTAATGGAATTGATCCACCCTACTCATGTGACAAATTACAGAGGAACGTGTCCAAAATTCCTCAACAACACAAGATGAACACATTTGAGACGGAAACATGCAACATTCTAATTGAATATCATTTTGAGATAGAAATAAGCAATATTCATATTAAAGATCATTTTGAGACGGAAATAAGGAACATCCATTAACACTTAAACTCGGCATAATTATCTTAAATTGGTGTACGTTACCTTGCTAGCTCTTCGAAGACTCTATATCTTCTTCAATGATGAAGTAGTGCTTGTCGGGGTCTTCCAAGTCTCGTCCTGAACAAGAAATTACCAAACTTGAGAAGAACTCTAACTTTGACAAAAAAAGACAGAATTTTAAAGTTTTACAAAGTTGAAAATTTCTTATTTAGAAAGAAAGAGAATAATAAAAGACGGAGTTTGGTGCAAAAATCAAAGCATTTGGTTGGGAATGGAATGAGTTATGGTTGTCTTAAGTTTCTCAACACAAGGTGTTTCAATGGGAGCGTTTGAGACAGAAAGAAGCTGAAAATTAGATGGAAGCTAGGGAAGGAGTGAAGTGCATTTTTCAAGGGAGATGTAACCTAATAGAAGTTCAATAAGACCCATTGGGCGCAATAGCAAAAGGGTTCGGTCTCTATTAAAATTTCGCATAGAAGTCAAATATGAACTCAAAGCGTGGCAAAACGACATGACTTTTACCCAATTATGTTAAAGTCCTATTTAAAGTTAAAATTAAAGCTAACCAATAACAATAATAATTAAATATTAATTAAATTTAATTGCTAAATTCGTAGGTGTTACATGGACAAATGCTAAAGTGACATGAGGCAGTCGTAAAATAGATTGAGATACCAAATAATACCAACAAGGAAAAGCAAGGGTCCCAAAATAAGAAAAGGGATTTTCAGCCAAGGGATCGGGTATGGCTGCGCCTAAGGGAGGTAAGGTTCCTAGTCACGAGAAAGAACAAGTTGATGCAAAGAGCTAATGGTGCATTTGAGAAAATTGAGAAGATAGGCCCGAATGCTTACACGGTTGACTTGTCTAGTGACTTTATGGTGCATGAGAGATTCAATATTGAAGACCTTCGCCCTCATTAAGAAGACTATGAGGTTGAGCAGGTTGCATGTTTGAGATCAAACCCTTTTCAACTAAGGGAGATTGCAACATGAGTTGAGAATCAAGCCACCCATGTTCAGGCCGACTTAGACAATTTATGGGATGCAACCTCGGTTCAAGTCAGATGAAATGGAAAACTGTCTAAGGGAAAGTAAAGGATAAGGGTTCCAACCTCCATAACACTAAATTATCTTTAAGTAGAAATATTTTATTACATGATATTATTGGCTAATTATAAATTAAAGTCACCTTAAGAGTTAGTTAGAAAGTAGTCAGGAGAATTCAGGACCAGCCAAACATTATTAGAAATTCGAGTGATAGTAAAAGTTATGTTTGCTCTTTTTTTAGGCAAGGTAAAGGCATATTAAAGGAGAGCTTATAAAGATTTCCAATTCTATAAGAGAACTAGAACTGAAAACAATCATCAAATACCATTTTATCATGTTACTCTTTTCTTTAACTAACCTAACCGAAATTAATTTTTTTTTTCTATTTTGCATTCTCTTTTTTCCTCTATTTTTCAGATGTTTTAGCCGTTGGACATGTGTTATTTTGCAACGTATTTTAAGCCCTTGGATATATTAACCTGAGATGAATGGATTGTATTGAATGGGGAGACCTATATTAGGACCTCTTCTCATAAATTGTAAGGTGAACTGTTCACTGAATGAACATTGAAAACTTGAGTTTGATCTCAACTTTACCAATTTGTGCTAAGTGCTGTTGTTTATACAAAACCTATTAGGTTGATGGTGATTGATCAAATTCTATAAGTAAGGGTATTTTAATTCGGTGACACGCTGTAAATAAGCTAAACCTAGCTTAGTTGTGGAATTCAAAACTCAATTAACCCCAAATTGTTGTTTTATTTCTTGTGATTTTTTAGTGCAAATTAAGTTAATAATTATATCATACCTTATTGTTTATGATGCACTGCACATGTACCTTTTTTTGGTAAATTCACCAAAAACTATCCCTTCCTAAGTCATTTTAAAGTTTTTCTTAATATTTGTGCATAAATTAGATTGGCTGTTTAGAGTGGATTGGAAGTAATATATGACTCCACGGTCCCAATCATTTCTTTAGTTATTTTATTTGTTATGTATATCATTCATTTGTTTTTTTTTAATTAAGAATATTTCTAATAGGTAGTTTAATATCCATATCCATTCTTGTTCCATTGTTAATTGGCAATTGTAATTACAAATGATCCCCTCATCTCTGCCTATCTTTGTATCACACTTAAAGTAAATAAATGACTGCAACTAAGAGTCTTTTTTTTGTACTGAAATAACTTACGAAGAAAAGTACTCTCTCCGTCCTGGTCAATTGTTGTCTTATTCCATTTTATGGTGTCTCAGTTAATTGTTGTATTTTCTATATTTGGAAGATTTTCTATGTATAATTTGATCACCAAATGAAACTATTGTCACTTGTTACTCACTAAGTTGAACTAGGGCTGCCCAAAGTTGCGGGCCAACCTTTCCCGACCCGCCCATCAGGCTGCTTTCTTCTCAGGCCCGTCGACTCGCCTCACCCGCCCGACTTGACCCACCCCCAACCGGGCTGGTTCCGGGTCCCCCTATCCTAGCCGACCCGCCAAAATACCCGCCCGCCCCCAATCTGCCCAAAATCTGCATTTTGGGCCTCCTCTTCCCCGGCCTGCCAGCCCGTCCCACCAGCCCGACCCGACCCGCCCCAACCCAGCCTGACCCACCAAGCCCATATCTTTGGGCAACCCTAAATTGAACTACAAATGGTCTTTCACTCTTTCCTTACTCTTTGTGGCAAAATGTAAGGGCAATAATTGACCGGGACGGAGGGAGTACGACAAAAGACGGTGAAAATCTTATTTTATCTCCTTTCTACGAACAGATAAATATAGAGTTGGAGAACTAAATAATTGATGATAAGAGAACAAATTAATGTAATTTTTATAAGCTGTCATTTTCAATCGATACCACTTTCTCTTGGCATATAATGGATCATGGATGATATTTTGGTTGGTGTAACATCAATATTATGTTTAATAACATTCTGCCTCGGCCTATTCTGTAGACTTAATTATCTTTTGGTTTAACTCAAATCGAACATCTGAAATCATGGCTTCATTTCCTCTGAGATGTTGTCTCCTAAATATAGATAATAAACTGAAAGATGATAGAGGCAGAAAAATCCTTGGATCTTCGGTATTCTTCCCTTGCCAAAGTAGCGAACCAGTTGAGAAAGAAGATCCAAAGCGGCGTAAAGCGAAGGGCAATAAGCAATTGCAAGTGATACAATACTTGAAAGAATCAGTTCAGAAGCTGAGTAAAGGCGTGAAGAAGAATTTAAGCCCGAAACAGAAAGGCGATTGGAAAGATGTGCTCCTCATGAGCATCTCCTTTGCTGTTTATGTGTACATATCCCAGATGATTGTATGTGCATACTGTGTGTGGATTTCCTCGCAGAAACAACATTGGTAATTCTAGTGATTCGATACCCAGAGCTTGTAAATTGTCTTGCTTGTACTAATAGTTTTTGACTTACTACCGTTTATATAATTGTAATAGTTTCCTTTTCATTACAATTTGGAAGTTGATAATGTTAAATGAAATGGTATACTATACACAAATCTGTAAGGTATGAACGTAGCTGTTCAATTGTTCCTCAAACAAACATGAGGTGCTCATTCGAAACTGAAGCAATTTCTTTTCTCTTTTGAAGATAAGCCACTGCGCTTTTTTATTCAACATTGAGGTCATTTGTACGTATGTCAGAACTTTGCGATGGATGCCTATTATTCCACAACCAAGCAACATCAAAAGCGACGCTAAGGTGTTCTTACGAATGAGCTATATTATTACAGTATGTACCTGTATGCCACCGTTTAGTGAACCGAAATCATTTCTTTAAAACTAAAAGATTATATGTTGTATTTCAATTCTTGTTGCGATTTCTATTCTGTATCATGGGGATAGCGCTTCTCCTTCTAACCAGTTTTGAGCTTCTTTTTCTCGTCTTTCTGCTCAACTTCCCAACAATACCATTCCAACTTCTGATTAAAACTCCAAATTGAACTCATTAGGCGTTAGCCCTCTCTGCAGCATCAGCATAATCCTTATACTTAGCTAAATTGAATGCCGTCAAAGGCTTAAAGGGGAAATATTTATGATTAGGATTAGGCGGATCATATGTTCAAGAGGTATTGCTTGTATCATGGTCAACAATCTTAACTGGTTAGGAGGAGTTTTGCCATGAACCCATTTATAATTTATTATGGAGCTAGTTGCAACCACCAGGTAACCATGTTATGCCATGGATTATTGAAACCCTGTGTTTCAGCTGATTCTTGTCCGTTCGTCGCAAACCAACCAACCAGACTTACATCTTTACGATTCGCAGTATCCCAAACCGAAAGATGAAAGTCTCCTGACATGTAGTAGATCATTCCTTATATTGGAGAAACATATGTTGCACCCTGACGAGCTAATTACCGGTGTCGTTAATTCCGGTAATTAGCAAGACCATATAACAATTTATAACTATCTAACAAACACTAGACTAGACTCAACTAAGAGTAGTGTAATGCAAATAAATGGTCGAACCCAAGAAAAGCCGGAATATAAGCTAACCTAACTTCTAAACTCTTGATAAAGACTAATTAAGATTCTAACCACGAATTATGAATCTAATGAAAATATTAAAGATACTAAATAAGGTATTGGCAAACAATGGCATTTAACAATGGACAACTATGTTGGACATGTAACAAGAATGGTTTGAATTGAGTAGTAGCATGAAAATAAGTTAAAGAAACAAACTTTATGGTTGAGATAATTCAACAAACACTCAGAAAGTAAGAAAAATCAATAAGAGAGAAACTTGGTGTAACTCTACTATTCAAAGAACAATCTACCTAAGTTCATGCAAGAATATCAACCCTTATACTTATAAGCCTAATATAACCTTAATCGCACTTTTAGTGACTAACATCTAAGCCAATCTATCATCACCTTCTCTCTACACAAGTCAACTAGTAACTAAGCCAACACTAGTGAAAAAGAGAGACATTAAGAACATTCAATGCGTAGAATCGAAATTAGGAGCACCCAACACTAATCTAAAGCCAATTAGTGAAGAATGTCAAGTAATATCCACTCACAAGATGTAAAAATAAACAGTTTAAGACACGATGCAAGCTTGCTACAATATATTGTATAAACTAAGACATTCATACAACATAAGCATAAGATGAATGAAATAAACATAAAGATGATCAACCTTAATGATCAAACATTAACCACATAATAAAGACAAGATAAAACTCTTAATAAGAAAGATAAGGGTTAAATTCTTACCATTACCAAGAAAAGATTGAACCTTTAAAGTAGAATTACACCAATAAATGAGTTTACCTACCCATAATCTTTATTTAAAACCCATAAAAATGAAACCTAAAATGTAAGATCCAAGTAAGATAAATGGGATGGTATCCTAGATGAATGTTAAATGTTGGGTATTTATACCCTTCAAATTCACACATAAGTGAGCCTTCAAAATACTGGAATATATTCCACACACTCGGCTCTCCCTCTCTATTTTCTCTCTCCCAAAAAAACCCAAAAATCTACCCGTTTTGTTCTACTGCATCCGTCACCCACCTATCTTCCCTCCTTCTCCTACAATCCGTTCACCGGAGATGAGGCTATACATTAGCCCATCTCCGGTGAACCCGTCACTCCTCTGATGATTAACACATTCTCTGCTATGTCCCTTTGTTTATCCGAGATTTGACCCCTTTGGCGCCCGATGACCGGAGATTCTCGTCCACCCGACCCTTGTTGGTTTCTGTCAACGGTGGCTCTTTAGTGTTTCCGATCGCCGCTGGTTTCCGTACCTTCCGTACCTCTGTCGCCGCCGCAACCCAAGAAGTCGTCGGAGACTTTTCATTGTAGGTGTCCCCCTTCCCCTCGCCCCTTCCCCCACCTCTAATGGTAAGTCTGCTGGTTGACCATGGCGGTCTTTGGTGTATGTCGTTTTGCGTTTTGTTTAGGGTCAGTCCTCCCCTTAGCAATATTGCATGCTCTAGTCCGGTGTTCCCCTTCCCCTCGCCCCTTCCCCCACCGATTGGTCCTTGCATGTTTGTTTTGGGGTTGTTTTCTCCCTGCATGTCGTTTTTGTGGTCTGTTGTGGCTTCCTTGGGTTTCGTGGGTCTGTCCGAGGTCGGATCGTGGTTGGTCAGTCGGTCAGTCGGTCAGTCGGTCGTAATCTGTTTTGCTCTCCGTTGTCTCTGTCTTGGGTGTGGATGGTGGAGTTGGAGGATCACCCGGTCTATTTCCGTCTTTTTGGTGGTTTGTTCTCTGTTTTGTTGGGACACATTTGGGTCATAATGGGTTAATTTGAGCTGGAATGTCGGTCTGGATTGTATGTTTGGGTTGGTTTGAGGTGTTGGGTGGATTGGATGTAGTGGTTCTCCAACATATTCAATGAAGTCCCTTATCTTAATTTTAATTTTATCAGTACCAATAATTTCCCTATATTGGAGGTTTTCCGATGGGACTAGCTTTGTTATTCGTCTTTTGTTGTGGTATTTTCCGTCTCAGTCTAATAAATACTCTTTTGGGGAGATGTGTGGCTCGGATCGCATTTGTGTTGAAGTTTACCTTTTACGGAATAAGAGCCTCCTAAAGGCGTTGTTGCTTATGACTATGACTTTGGTCAATGTGGGTTATACCTTGAATCTTTCTCTGAGGTATTTGGTTGGGAAATCGGTTACGAGGATCCCTTTGTCTCATCTTATCAAATTGCTCGACTTCTTTCGTTGTTGGTCTTTGGACTGTAGGGATCCATAACCGTGGTGTAGGAGAACCTTCTCCGCTGAAGTCAAGCTTGCTCGGCTCGCCCTTCCCCTTTCTTTTCTACGCATTTGTGGCGTAAGTGCGCCTGGTTCGGTTCGTTTGACTATGGGAGTTGTTGGTATTGCTGAAGATTTGGACGATGTTCCTCGCGGCCGATCTACTGTGATCTACCACCATGTGGCGGACCCTAGTCATCTTTCTAGTCGTAAAGTGACACTAGTATCATTAGATGTATTATTTGTTTTTATATTGTATGCCTATGGTTGTAACTATGGCTCCGAAAGCCAAAACATAATGTAGTTACGTCTCTTTACTGCTGCCGAAAAAAAAAAAAAAAAAATACTGGAATAAAGGGTTAGTGAGACCGCGGAAACAACGAAAAACGAAGCATGCGTCATATGACGCAGCCTCCGTTTTTCAGCTTGACAACATGTTTTTGCGAGAGGTATATCTCTCTGGTTTCTTTATCGTTAGCGTGCGACCTGCCGTTGGAAAGTTAAGAAGATAAGTTATCACCTCCATTTGCCTTTGACTCGATACAGTCTAGAACTCAAGATATTGCCCGTTTTAAGTTGACCCTTGCAAAACCGAGGCTTCAATTTTTCATTTTGCTTCTTGCTTGTGCATAATAAGGCTTCCAGCCTTTAGGGGCCGTGTGGTTAAATAATTGGAATGGAGTAGAATGAATTCTAACTCCAAGTGTAACACCCGCAAATGTACCCTATTTTAAATAGTAAAAATATTTTACGGATACTTTTCAGCGATTTTTAGTTTTAATTTGGAATTTAATTTTCCGAGTCGAATTTAGAATTTCCGAGTTCGTATTTGGATTTTTCGCGAGATTTCATGAGAATCCTGTCTTAAGTCGTCTTTGACTTTTTGGTTGACTTTTCCACTAACATCTCATACTCCCTCATAACCTATTTTCATTCCTCACAACTCAAACACTTCCTTCTTCTCTAAGAAACCCAAAACCCCATCAAAACCTAGCTTCCATAATCATCCAATCTTAGAATCGTCATAACTCGCTCAAATTCACGTAAGTTCGTCTTATTCTTCCCCTCTTATCTTCCTCTATCCGTATTGGTAATAAAATTACCGTCTTTCTCGCTTTTTAAATTATCCGTCTTTCTTAAGGTGAATTATATTCATCTTTTGTTATCTAATTGTAGGTGGAGACTTTCTAGAAATCGATTAAAGACGCAAAAAGGTAACGGTGAAGGGTTACTCGATATCATTTACGTGTTTTAATGTGTTTTCTATGTTAGTAATCGTATTTGGAATAGGATTAGAATTCATAGAACTTGTGTTGTTGATGATGAGTGTTGTTTGTTGATGATTGTTGATGATAATTAATGATTATTGATAGTTGATAGTAGTTATTTATGATAATTGAAAATGGATGATAGAAGACTTGTTGTTCTCGGGTGAATGGGTTCCCTGCCGGGTACCTGGCCGCCGGTCCAACTGACCGGCTGGGACTCACTACACCGACCCTTTTTCGTAGAATGATCATATCTCCTTCGTTACTTGCTTGTTTTGGGCTTGTGACCTATCGTTGGAACCGTAAGAGGATAAGCTATCACCTCAAATTGGAATTTTTGTATTTGCATATCTAGAACTCTTGTTATGACCGTTTGAAGTGGACCCTTGTTTTAGTTAGTTTCCAAACTTGTTGTTTTGAGATACGATCTATGTTTCCTATTTACTATGCTTCTTAAACTTGGTCTAATGCTTATGTAATCATGTATTGTTTCATGTTTATCAATGTTACATTTATATCATGCTTATATCAAATTCCCCTTTGTTTTTCTCATGATCCTTTGGTCCCAGCCGGGTAGCCGGCAGCCGGTCCCCTTGACCGGCTGGGACACCCTGTATTTTCAATTTGGTTTTCATATGATGGTTGGCCTTAGCCGGGTGACAGGCAGCCGGTCCACCTGACCGGCTGGCACCTGCTGGACTTTGTTTGTATTTCTGGTTTACGACTTAATTTATAATAGTTCGCATGGTTCGTTTATCGTATAAATTTACGTAGTGACTTATAATATTAATGTTTCGAATATATGATATTTCATTCGTTTGTATCACATGTTTTGAGACGGTTTTTGGTATGTCCCCTTTGAGTCGGTTTTTACAAATGATACGGTTTCAGCACTATTTTGTTATGTGCTTTGTATTCTCATTCCCTTGGCTACCTCCACGTTCGTAAGGCTGGAATGTCGGAACGGGGAGGTATCCTACTGCTTAATTGCATGTGTTAGTGGGCATACGACGACGTTGTTGGGAGGCGAACGCTTTGCGTTGATCGACCCGGCCGTCAAATGTTGTGTACTTGCGAGGTAGTGTTATTTGCATGTAGCGTACCGCTTGTTATATGCTTGAGGCTCTCTTTTCCGCCTCTTTCGTGAATTGTCTACTGAATTTTGGGTACTCGGCGTCTATGATTAAACGAGTCTTGGATGCGAAATGTTATCGCATGTCGAATCGGAAAATGTTATTCCGAGAATCTGGCCAGTTTAGACTAGGACCGTATTATTATCGTCGTGCTACCAGGAGGAAATTAGTCTACATATACGAAATGTAGCATCGTGTATGCGTTCAGGGAAATGTTATATCCCGTGGATGCCTTTTAATCATACTTGCCATGTACACGGTGCTAGTGCGTTTCATTTACCGTGATAGATGTCGTCCTTGTGTCGTTGTGTTTGGATGCGTGATTACATGATTGATTATTCATGATCATTGCATGACTTGGCATGGTTTGTTTGTCGAGTCCATGATTGTTTATTCTGATCATTGCATGACTTGGCATGGTTTGTTTGTCGAGTCTTAATCTTATCAAACTTATACCGCTAACGGTGAGATGTAAGCCCTAGTGAGCGTATTCGGTTGCCTAAGAGTGTCTTCCCCGAGTCTTTGTATGACATGATGGATTCGGACTTTTACTTCATATGCTCTTATCATTATATATTGAATTGGCTATTTATCCTTATTGTATTTCACATATATATCTATATATGCATGCTTCTACTTTTGTATTTCCTTTTATGTACGTTTAATGTGATATGGCTGGGAGAACCCGGAGTTACTCCCCACTGACTGTGGCGTTCATGTTTTTCATGGATGAACAAGTTGCTTGATTAGATGGCTTTTTGCTTGTGGTATTTTGGGTTCGGGTGTGAGCTAGCGGGCGTGGTCTGTAACAACCCGAAAAGTACCCAATTTTTCTAGTAAAAATATTTACTAACACTTTTCAGCAAACTTAAGGTTTTAAAATAGAAATTTTTGTTTCGAGTTGTATTTTGAAATTCCGAGTTCGTATTTGGAATTTCTGAGAGATTTCATGAAAAGACCGTTTTTAGTCATCTTTGACTTTTCTTGACTTTTAAGTCGTCTTTGACTTTCCTTGACTTTTTGAAAGTCGTCATTGACTTTTCTTGACTTTTAAGTCGTCCTAAACTTTTCTTGACTTTTAAGTCATCTTCGACTTTTCTCGACTTTTCAGTCAACTTTGACTTCCGTTGACTTTTTCCCGACTTGCCTCATAAGATTGAAGACCGAAATTTTATTTAAAAAAATAATATTTTTGATTTATTTTTATTTAGATTTATTGAGATTTATCATAATTTAATATAATTATTTTGAATTTATTCGGAATTTAAAGAATAACGTTTACGGTTTTAACCGAACGTCATTTAACTATTCCCGACTCATCGTAAATCCCGTAACAAAATCGAAACTCGACTTTGGCATGAGTCACCCGCCCATGTCATCGTTTTCCACTCACTTGAGATATTTTAATTGTTTTGATTAAACTAATACAAATATCTTAGATATTTGTTACTTTATCGATCCGTCAACGGAAATTACGCAAATCGTTTACAAAACAGACCCGTCTAGCACAAAACAACACGGCACTCTTTCTCCTCTCTTAGGCTTGATATTTTCATTACTTTTGATTACAATATCATAATATCTAGATATTTAGTTTAATTAACTTAATATCGAATTATATTTAATCGATTACCGTAATATAATTATTAAACGCGAGTCAATTCCGTAACAACAATTTCAAAAACCGACTCATTATTTTGTCTATAAACACACGGCTCACCCAACCCTCTTTACTCACTAACAACTTTTCATTTTACAACAAATCAAATTAAGATCAAATTAATCGTTCTTCG
>JAIUZE010021701.1:0-16099 GCA_022085475.1 Heliosperma pusillum | reverse complement strand
ATTAGTTTACGTTGAAATCATTTAAGTCAGAGGGGTTTTGGGTATATTGATAATTCACATGTTAGAAGTTTTATTAAAATAACATGTAATGAATATGTGATTTTATGTCTATGTGATAAAGACTCTGTTTCTAGCCGGTTTGATCCAACGGGTTTGGTCAAACTAAGATCTAGTCAGCCCCGATTTGACTGATGACCCGTCGCGGGACTCGGGTCGGGGATTTGTCTTCAAGTAAGGTTGTATTTTAATTAATGAATTAGCCTTAGTAGATATGAGGCGATATGTTATTTGATTATGATTTATATGCACTTAGTCACATGTTAGGAAATGGTTTCCGTGACTGTTTAATTATATGGTTGGTGTCGTGTTGACTAAGTACCCATAGAGAATTATGAGTATATGGCGTCTTGACCATTCTAATTCTAAATGAGTATCTTGGACCATGACATTTGATAGGCCCGTACTATCTTTAACGAGCATATGGAGTTCACTGCTTGATAGATTTTGTGTCTCGGCTTGGTGGGTTTATATCCAAGTCGGGGCATGGCTGCCTGATCCGTTTTGGGACTGGAGCCAGCTTAAGTACTAGCCATCTCTGCTTAGGGGGTCGCCTAGTAGGGTTTCTCATAGACGGTTATGTCATGGGACGGGGAACGGAATAGCTGTTGTCGCTAGGTCTGATCAGTCTAGGACTAGGATGTTTTCCTACCTTGTGGTATAGCCTCGAGTTACAGAAGTCGACTATTGACGGTTCTAAGAACTTATGCCTGTTTGTAGAAGTATTGGTCTTTCATGTTTGTATGATTCTATGAGTTCTAGAAGGTGAGATGCAAGCCGGCTAGGATTGATAGAGTTTGGATTACCGATTGTTAACTGATTCACATGATTACGTGTTGATTAGGGTTTGAGTGTATCAGGGCCATGTTACATGGTAACCGCTGAGCCAGCATACCAGCTTCCCTACCTCGAGTTATATTTTATTATCGGATTCACATGATAGCTTTCATATGCTAGGTTATATGTTAGTTAACTGTTTCATAACATGAAAAGCATAGAATATATGTTAAGGTTTTGTATTTATTATTACATTGCTTTTATGTTTTTCATGTTTCATTAAACTCGACATTTCGTGGCTGGGAGAACTCGGAGTTACTCCCCACTGACTGTGGCTTCCGTGTTTATATTTAATGCGGTCGAACAGGTGGTGTTGCATATGTGGGGTACATGGACGAGCTAGCGAGCGAAGTATTACCTTGGACCTATATTCGGTTCATAGTTTGTATATTATTATACACTAGTTTATTTCCGTATTTATACGGGAGATATGTCTCCCGTCTTGTATATTTATTTTGTAGAATATTATTTCGTTTTGTAACGAACCTTTTTATTATGTAATGACACCTTCGTTATATATTCGTATCTTGTATGTATTTAAATAATTTTTTTTTTCTTTCCGCAAATTTGAGGGTGTCACAGACTTGGCGAAGAGTCTTTAGTCTAAATAATTGACTAAAAAAGAATACCATAGTACCTCTCGCCACAACCAGTCTTTATGAATTGCCAGAACTCTATAAGCGGTCACTGTCCGATAAAGTGTCCCATACAGTCTGTCTATGTGATCGACTAGTCATCTCTTATGACCCTATGACACTTAAACTTGTCACCAATCGCATCACACTTCAGTCACTTGAAGACGTCACCTCATTAAAGCAACTAGGGGCTAATACTATGTTAATCCAGTTCACTTTAATAAGGTTCAAAGTTGTCACTACAACCTATTTGGATACAACAAAGTAATAAAAATTGAGTTTGCAAAAACTCAAACGATAAATTTGATTATCATATATAAACATGGCGATCAAGTTAAAATCCAATAAAGGTTTGGGTAGTGAATATACCATATATTCATATATTCTAACCTAATGAATTGCTTTTTCCTTCCATTCAACGTTATTCCTAATAACATGAATTTATCTATGTACTTGTGTAGATCTCTATCCAGTGTTGGGCTATTTAACATGAAAGATACTCCCACTTGTTATGATGATAACTATGTGATAGGTATCTTGGTAAAAGGATCTACTGTTAGTTCCTAAGAAGCCACCTTATCCTTATCGTAATGTACTAAGACTCCATTTGTAGAATTCTAAATGATTGACTCTTCAATCATGCTTTTTAGTTATTCGCTTTTAATATAACAAACGTTAGTCTAGGATTTCGACAAATCCTAATAAGTTTGAAAACTTGAGCTTGTGTAACCTTAAACACATGACTAAGTTATCTCTCCCAAACACAAGAATAAATCCTTAGTTCTCCTTGAGAACCTCATGGATGTTCTTAAAGGCTATCCAATGACTCTCATATGGATTGATTTGTTATTGGCTTGTCATGCTCCAAGCATACAAGTCATCAAGGTATGTGCATATCATGGCATACTTGATTGATCCAATGGCGGAAACATTAGTAATCACGTGATCAACAACTCTTAGGTTCAGTGGATGACCATGACTATTTCATAGAGATCCCACTTTCATCAATATGAATAACTTACTCAACTTTGTTGAAGATGAAGGATCTTATCAATATAAGATTCTTATCTTCATGCCAATATCATCTCTCATCTATCACTATAGATTATTGATACTTAAGATGCGATATACATCTCCCAAGTCTTTCATCTAGAAATAATTTCCCAAACACTCCTTCACGGAAAACAATGTCAGTACATCAATTTCAATGATTAATATGTCTCTTACATAAAAGACATGGTGTAGATACCTCAGTTCTACACCTTCCACCAACCACCCAGTGATGATTGGGTCACATGTTTGGTACGCGAAACGATTTATGACAATTCGTAAGTTTATCGTCAAGTGATAGCTCAAACACTTGTGTCTACCCCTTGGTCGTCATCTACGCGACGGTACGGTCGTTTTGACAGTCATTAGAGCTTATTTGGAGTCCGAGTCGAAAACCGCTTCATTTTCCAGAACCCGTTTTAAAACTCCGAGTTGGAACGTTCTAGAATATTCTGATTATTTTATTATATATTTCAAATTCTATCTTTTTTATAAAACTATCTTGTATCCTTTTAGAATGGAAGTGTAGATCAACTACAATTCCGTAATAGAAACATGGGAATCTTCCTTCCGCAGAAGGAAACCTCTGGGAGATGACGCAGCAGGTGCTGCGCCTCTTCGAAGGATCGCAGTTCCTGCAGCGCCCCTTCCCCAGCCCGTTTTCTCCGTTTTCAGATAAGTTTGTGTTGTTCCCAAACTCTTCGTATATTTCGATATAAAAGGAGAGCTCTGTTCTCACTTTTAAGGCACGCGAGTGTTCCGCCCCTTCTCTTCTCTCTATGCATTCTAGACCTTGCTCTAAGCTATCGACATCTACATGCTTGATCAATCGACCACGTAAGCTCATATCCTTTTGGGTACCCGTCACGTTATTGCATTGATCGACCAATTTGACCATTATACAATCTATCAATCAGTCAACTTTGATCCTCTAACGAGGGCACATTCTGCATACATTCGAGTCGAGCTATTGCTAAAACGCAACTTAGTTAATCTCATATCGTCAACATGTAAGTCTAAGTGTGTAAATCCCATCTTTTTTTATTGTATTTGTTTTATTCAGTTAATGTAAGATTGGCGTCAGAAATAAAACCGATTTCAAAGTAAACCTTCTTTTAACAAAATATTTTTAGTAGTCATCAGACGTCGAGAAAAAACGCAGAAGCATCTGCGCCTCTTCGAAGAGCCGCAGCATCTGCTGCGCCTCTTCCAGAGGTTGCCTGCTCATGCTCCTCTTCTTCTCCTCTGGTTTCTACGTCTTTGTTTTCCTTTTCTTATTTTCTCTTTTCTTCGTACATAAATGATATTTAATCTTTTATAAAACATTTTGTTCTTGACTTGGATCCCTAATAATTCAATATTAGCGGGTTTTCGTCTTTGAATCAAATTTGGGTTTTAGAGGTTTGATTTGTTCATATCAAATTTCCGGATTCATTGTTGATACAAATTGTAGTGTAATTAATTTGTTAAACCACTTCTATTCGAGTCATAGGTCAATAAACCATCGTAAATATACAAAACAATATTAACTGCTCGCGGTTCTGACTTCACAGTCAGAATTCAACTCAAGAACATACGCAATAAGTGATGCGCCTCTTCCAGCGGACGCAACTGTTGCTGCGCCCATTCTGGGTTGACATTTGTCCCTGAACTTCTGTTTTCGTCTTGACGTAGCTTTAATTACGTAATTAATTAATTATTAATCGTATTATCGCTCCTAACCTGTCTTTTAATTTTTCAAATATTTTCCTTTTCTTCGAACCTCCGTTTTGAGTATATTTCTGACATAGATCCCGTAATCCTTTGTAATCTTTGTAATCCATTGTAATCTTATTTTAGTCATTGTAATTGTATGATTTCTTTACCTTTCATATGTAATTAATTCTAAATCCCCAATTTTGACATAATTGAGTGCTAATTACGTGTTCACCGACATATTCTAATTCACATGCTAGGATTAAAACGTTGGATGTTGCATTGCATGCATACAATCGATAATATATCAAATACGAACGATTTCCTTAATCATTAGTAGAGGCCGCTATCGAGGCGGGCAAGATTAGGTGTTCGATTAAAGAGCTTCCTAATATATACCCTCACCCCTTACTCCAGATCTCTGTGATCATCCGTGTTCATTGGCATCCACGAGAGTCATTCTAGACATAGAATGCTAAGGGTAACGAGTTCTTAATATTCATGTCATTACTTTGTGTCTTGACATGACATAAAGTATTCGAACGGTTCCAATTTTCCCTAAAAATTGGTGGCGACTCCACAAATGCGTATTTCTTTGCTTGTCCATCCAAGTGCGCCCTTCCGTGGTTCCCTGTGTACCACAGTTGGGCAAGGATCACCAATCCGTTGATCTTGCTTATAAGTTGTGATGTTTAGTCACAATCCCAAAGTGAGAATGCTATTCTTAACTTTGGTTATTTATAATGATCCAATCATTATATTCCTCATAAGATCAATTAGTCGTTACACTTTATGTTTTATGATACTAATATTGCATGATAAAAAGTTTAAGACATAAAATAAATTCCATAGATAAAGTGACTTGGGTTGAAAACCAAGTCACCATGAATACAATTGACGAAGCTTATTTCACGTGTCGTTAACTCCGCTAATTAGCTATGGTCAAATAATAATTTATATCTCCTAAACAAACACAAACTATCTTAAATAAAGGTAGTAAATGGTAAGAATAGGGTCGAACCCAAGAGAAGGCGTGATTAACTAAATTAATTAATCTAGACTCTTGCTAAAAACCAATTAACAAAACTAATTACTAACTAATTACTCTAATCACTAATTATGACACTAATTAAGACACAAACTTACATTAATTACAAACTATGATATTAATAATGACTAAAACATGTAGGATAACACATATGGAGAAAGTTTGATTTGAGAAATTGATTAACAAGCCTAAAATAACCAACAAGTACTTAAGATTCAAATATTCAAATATAAAGAAACTAACTAAGTGTAATTTTCCCAAGTTCCCAACAATTAGCAAAGTAAAAACTCTTCATTTCCTCTCTTCTCTAATTATCTAATACAAGTTTCTAAGAAACCAAGGATGACCCTTTACAACTCAATTTACACCCACTAAAACATGAGCCCAAATCAAAGATGCAAGCTTTATGAACAAAACCAAAGAAACAAGCTAGAATCATGTAATAAAACACTAAACCATGTTCTAACCACACAATAAACCAAATTCCACTCAAAATATTCCAACTTTAAACCAAAGTTGCAATCTTTCAAGGTTGCTTCAACAATATCAAGACAAATTAACCAAAATTATCTAGACAAAGCACTAATTAAACAAACAACTTGCTAAGATGGTTAGTCTCAACAATAATTCATTCAACAATGGAAAATAAACATGAGAAAATGGTATTAACTAAAGAAGAGGTTCAAAGAGTCTTACAATGCTAAAAGAGGAAAACTTGTTCCAATTACACTAAGAAATAGAAGATTAGCTACCCATAATCAAGAATTACAACCCAAATAATAAAGTTCAACTGAAAGTTAGAAGCCAAAATGAAGAACCAAAAATGAGAGAATTCCAATGTGTTTTGTGCTTTGTTGTGGAATGTTATGGAATTTTTATGGAATGTCCTCTCTCTCCAAAATCTGGTTCTTTTATACCCTTGGTTCAGAAACCTAGGCCCTTCGCGAAATGGGCCTTAAAATGATAAGACGGAAAATGAAGAAACGCGTGTCCCAGGCCAGGACGCTGGCAGCGCCCACGGACGTTAGCAGCGTTGTGGGACGCTCGCAGCGTTTTACACTGCCAGTTTTTACTCTTGGTTGCTCGACTTGACTTTCATTGACCCCTTTGAATGCTAGTCTTGCCTTGACTTCCATTGACCCTTTGGACTTGCTTTTCTTGCATTGATAATTTGCTCCTAGCCCACTTCAATTGTCGGGTTTGGTCTCGGGTCTCGGGTTTGACTTTGACTTTAGTTAACTTCCGGGCTTGACTCTAAAACTTGACTTAAAAATACCAAATAACAACATAACTACAAGGACTAACGTTAGCATAAAACGATGCTAACGACCCATAAAAAGTACATTAAACGGACCTAATAAACACTACTAAACACGACACATTTTGGTATTGTCAAATACCCCCACACTTGGACTTTTACTCGTCCCGAGTAAAACTCGAGATTAGCAAGACAACCACGAGTCCAAACATAGCATGTGAAGGTAATGACCTCTCTTCCCTCAACACTACCATCTTATATCTCCCTCAAAACACAACCACCTATTAATAGAAAATGACTCAAAGTTGTTGTGACACACTCTTCCCTTACCACTTCCTACTTATAACTCCCTAAATACAAGACTCGACACACCACCAACTCCGACTCATCCACACATCCTCCCTCCTTATACTCCGAGATGGTAATGGTCACTCTCACCTTATCCCAAGGTAGAAGCAAAGTGACCGAAAAGAACTTCTATCAATCTCACAACTACTTATATCGCCCCCTTATCACTCCACCAATGTAAAGCATGGTCACTTGGTTGGCCCCAAACTACACAAATTGCACAACCAAGCAACCCACAAAAGAAATCCACCGATTTGGAACCAATATTGTGTGACTCAAAGAAAAATAAAAAAAATCCTAAGCTAGCCTCCTTCCAAATTCCTCCTTATTTCTCCATTCTTTTCCCTCCAAAAATCCTCTTCATCGGAAGTATTTTGCTCAAATTTTTGTTCTTTTTCTTTTTCCAATTTTTTTTTTCTTGAAAATCCCTCATTTTGTCTAAGGTGTCCTTTCGGGTTTTCACCTTAGCTTTTCCTTTCCTCTCATTGGTGGCTCGCAACTCGATTTTTCATTTTGCCCGGAACGCCCTTTCGGGTTTTCATTTCCTCCTCGGCCACCTTCCCAATTTTTGCCTAGGTGCCCACCCTTGTGGGTTTTCACCTAGCCGGGATATTCAATTTTTTTTTTTTCAAAATAAACGCTAAAGAATGCATCAAAACAAAACAAAGTATATACAATTCCCTCCCCCACACTTAGATTATACAATGTCCTCATTGTAGGGGAAAGGGTGGGATGCTTCATCAATTGTTAAAATGAGAAGAACCCGAGGCACCTCCTCGGTTTCTCCTCCTCTCTCTTTCTTCTCTAACTCTTCTTCTCCTCTCTAGGCCTTCATCAAGGGCCTCTTGTGTGTAAGGAGTGGGGTAGCCGGGGTTTTGTTGGATGGTCATGCCGAAAAGTGAGCTAGCCAAACCATACACATCCTCTTGTGCCACCGCATCTTCATATGAATCGTGAAGGTAGGTGTGGTGGCGCTCATTTTGAGCTTGGAAATGGTTTGTGGCTTGCTCCCTCCAAGCATTTTGTGCCACCCACATGTCATTTTGTTCTTTCCACCTTTGGTTTTGTTGCTCCCTCCAAAGGCGGTCTTCTTCTTGCCGCTCCACCATCCTCCTCCACTCCGCTTGTTGGGCCCTCTCGGCCTCCTCTCTCAACCTCTCCCTTGCCTCCACCACTGATCGGACCTGTCGCAAGCCCGATGCAAAGATAATTACCCAGACTAGGCTAATAACAAATTAATGTAATTAGGGAAGTAGGGGTCGATCCTCAGGGAGATGGTGTTTCCTATAGAGTGTGAAATGTCTTGCAATTGGGTCTTATCTAACGAGTATCTGGGTTTTGGAGTTTTGATTTCTAAACTAATAAAAAGCATAAATGAAAACAAAATAAAAGCAAATCAAAATGAAAACAATAAAGCAGGAGATGAATTAACAATAATGAAAAGAATCTAGGGAAGTAGGTTCACACATGTAGATTAACATATTGATGAAATTGGATTGGGAACATGCAAATAATTCATTGTGAGTTTGTAAGAATGATGTGTTCATTACAATCATAGATCAGATGGTCTAGCAGGCTTTTAGGCAATTTACTAGATCTTAATCTACAATGTCATGCTTTGTCTATTCAATTCACGTATCTCTACCTTGGAAAAGAATTCCATTTTAGTCAATGATTTTGATTAGGAATCGTTAACTATCGTTATAGTCCAAACATGCATAGACACAACGTTTTAAAAGCACAATTTCTTTTATCCAATTATCATCTTTTAATCAACCTACATGGCTACCCTACACCTTAGAAAAACGACTACTCACTCATGGTGATGTTTATATCTAAGATGATGTTAATAATAAAAACTAGGATAGACATGTTTATTTGGTTTTGACAATATTTTAAGGATCTTTATATGGCGATAATAACGACGCTAAATTGACAATCTAATGAAATGACGATTATAACGATACTAAAATGAATCTAAGATAATATGGATGGAAAATAACAATCAAATGGGAAACATGAAAACTTAAAATAAAAGATAGAATAGGAATACCTAGATGACGATCAAGGATAATAATGATAACGATCACAAAAATTCCTTGCATAAAATAGTCGTTCCACGAATTACAACGCTTGAACCACTTAATGTAGATTACAAGGATGAAATTCTTATTGATCTAGGCTAAGGGTTTGATATTGAAAATACAGAACTAAACTAAGAAACTAAGGACAAAAAGAAGAAGAAAATGATCTAGATAAGAGAAGAGAGGCTAGGTTTCTCTCCTCTTAATCTAGGTTTTCTAATCTAAAGAAAAATGTATAAGAGAATTGTGTGAAGTACATCTCATTATGGTGGCTGAGGCTCTCTTTATATAGCAGTAGGGTTTTGTGGGGAAGGGGTCATGCATTCATCACATAGGACAAAAAGGAGGAAGTCGAAGCAAAAGCTCGGATCAGCAGACATCCCCGATCGGGTACACCACTTACCCGATCGGGTAAGTTGTATTCTTGGTGCTTTGAATTTCGTTTCATCTCCCCTTGCATATGACTTGACTTTCATTATCCCCCTTGACCTCTTGAGTCGGGTTTGTTGATAGGGTTTGATGTAAAATGATGAATTCTTCGCCTGACTGATCGATCTTCTGACAACTGCGAAACCGTCTTTACTTCTTCTCTCTTTTGAATCAGTGAACCTTCTTGAAATGCCTTTGACTTGGTCAAGCTTGATTCTTCAAATCGTTGGGTTCTAGGCAAATGCCCGGGAATATAGAAAAAGGGCGTAGAAACGTCACTTTCCCTACAAAACAGGTTAGAACATAGAAATTCGCCTAGAAGACGATATTAGCTCATAAAATGGCTTAACAAAGCACAAATGACATACAAAACCGAGCTAAATTGGGGGTTAAAATCATACAAATATTCACTTATCAACCACATTGTGCCAATCCTTTAAAGACTCAAGCCTACCCCCTTGGGTTTGTTGCCAACTATAAGAGTCTTCCACCCGTCCACTTATGTGCTTGAGGACATCGTTTGTGCTAGCAAAGTATGATGCCATTTGTTGTTGCCATGGCTCCATTGGGGTGCTAGTATGAGTCTCCGCCTCATACATTGGGGTGTCGGTGTCTTGGTGGCTATGGTAAGATGATTGGTAATGGTATGGTGGTGGTGGTTGTAGTTGTTGTTGTTGTGTAAAATATGGGTTTTGGAAAGATCCCGCCTCAATTGTGAGGATCTCCCTCTCCTCTCTAACTTGCTCTCTCCCCTCACCTTGCTCTCTCCTTTGCCTCCTTTGCCGCAAGGGCACTTCCTCTTCCTCCGCCTCACTACTACTCTTCCTCAAACTTTCTTCCCTAGGACAAAATAAATTCTCCAGTTTTGGCCCCCTAGGTAAAGGATTGTTTAAAGGTCGAGGCATTTTCATGTAGCTTAGGCCATCACTCCCCAACCAAAATCCTCTCAAAGGCTCCAACTTGCTAACTTTGAACATGTTCACATCCTCTAGCCCCAAGTGGTTGTACCTTGTTAATCCCTTACAAGAATTGACCTCTTGTTCTTTATCAATCCCCCCTTCATAATGTTGAACCAAAAAGGAAATCATCCCCCCAAGATGAATACTTGCTTTAGTGGATTTTTGGCGGTGCTTAATACAAGCTCTCATGAACAAGTCCGCCCAATCCGGTACCCCCACCCCTTCCGGGAGCATAGTTCACAAACACAACCGGATTTTCTCTGGTACCTTAGCGGGCTCTCCCGCGGAGTTAAAAACGGTGGTAAGGAAACGGGTAATGAGTCTAAGCACGGGGTGGTTAATGGTGGAGAGTTTTGCATCCTTAGATGCAATGTCACATCCCGTAATCTTGCTCCACATGTTGTACATTTATCCCTTGGGGCATTTTATCTCTTCGGGGTTTTTCGTGATTTTGAGGATTTGGCGGATTTCTGAAATTGGGGCATTGTGCCAATTTTGGTGTAGGCGGAAACGGTAGGCTTTTTTCGTTCCCATCGGGTACGTCCAACTCGGACAAGGTAGCTAGGAACTCGTATGCGAAACTCTTATAGGTGTAATCCCAAGAGTCCGATTCTAGATAAGCTTCTAGCCCAACTTTAGCTAGCATATCCCTTGTCAAGTCGAGCATTCCCAATGCACGAAGGGTGTTTGGGGAGAAGAATTTTTTGGTTATAAGGGGTTGTTGTCGGGGTGTGGTGAGTTTGTCCCAAATTGTTTTGTGTTGTGAACTCAACCTCTCATAACCCATGAAAACCACCTCAACATCGGTGTCAGGCTCACTCACCGCGGCCCTCTTGTTCTTTCCCTTCCCAAACAATTTGGAGATTTTTGGAGCCATTTCCTGCAACAATTACAACAATACAATACTACTACAACAACAAACAAACACTCAAAACAGTTTTTCACTCAAACAAGCAATTCAACAAACACTTGGTGTGCAATAATCTCAACACCTCAAAAGTTTAGTGTTTGTTGAATTCTTATGCCTTACTCAGAAAATTTTTCACCAATCCTAGCTAAACAATCAACAAGAGCAAGAAGAAACTCAAAACAAGACTAATCAAGCCTAATTTCCGAGTAAAATTGATGAACAAAATGGAAAAATTTAAGTATTAAGCTAGACCTTCCCGATTCCACTAAAATTTAGCTCCTTGATAATTAGAATAAGCAAAGAACCCTTCACAACCCTTTAAAAACTCACTAAAAGCTCCTTAAAATCGAATTTGAAGAAGAATTTTCTAGGTTTTCTAAAGAAAAATTTCTGATATTTTGAGTGATTTGAGTTGATTTGGAGGTGTTTAAAAGTATAATGAAGGTTAGAATGAAGAATTTGATTGATTGTGATAAATTTTTGTGAAGATTTGGTGAAGAAAGGTGAAGATTTGAGGGATTGTGGTTTATTTTGGGGTTTTTTTTCGTGAAGATAGGAGTGTTTTGAAGAACTCGTGCTTGTGAGGCTATGAAGGAGCTGAAATCAGGTTTCGACGCTGGCAGCGCCCTGGGACGCTGACAGCGTAATCCAATGCCGGATTTCTTCAATTTTGCACTTAGCCAAATTTTGGCTAAGTCTTCCAAACACCACTAGACTTTGATTTTCACTCCAATGACCCTTAATAACCTTCAATATCAAAATTTCACCGAGTCTCACACTTTTTACCTGTGGCACGCATCCCGAGGCGGCCGAAAACTTGCAAAATCTTCACAAAATCGTTAGTAACTTCAAAATTTTTGATTGTTGCAAAAACAACTCAAATATTAAAAATTAACAATGAAACTTAAATGAAATATTCACAAGAATAGAATATTTACACGGTTTGCCATTTATTTAGAGTCGATGGCTCGACTTAGTGGCTCCAAGATTTTTAATCTTCATACACGAGGTCTTCAAGTAAGACCTCTTCTTCCCCCTCCCGGTCACATCCCTTGAAATAATGCTTGAGGCGGTGACCATTCACCTTGATTAGTTTTCCGTCCCCGGGCCCTTCCACCTCAATTGCTCCATGTTTAAACACCTTCTTGACGGTGTAAGGTCCAAACCATCTAGACCTCAACTTACCCGGGAAGAGTTTAATACGATTTTGGAAAACAAGAACGTGATCCCCTTCTTTGAAAACTCGACGGTTTATCATACCGTCGTGCGATTTCCTTGTTTTCTCCTTGTAAATTGAGGAGTTCTCATATGCATCATGGCGAATTTCCTCAAGTTCTTGCAATTGTAGCTTCCGGTGCATACCGCTCTCATCATGGTTTTGGTTGAAGGATTTGATAGCCCAATAGGCTTTGTGCTCAACCTCCACGGGGAGGTGGCAAGCCTTGCCATATATGAGACAGAACGGTGACATGCCTATGGGGGTCTTAAATGCGGTTCTATATGCCCACAAAGCATCGACTAGCCTCTTGCTCCAATCCTTCCTATCCGAATTCACCGTCTTTTCAAGGATCCCTTTAATCTCACGGTTGGAGAGCTCGGCTTGGCCGTTTGTTTGTGGGTTATAGGCCATAGAAATCTTATGGTTCACCCCATACTTTTTGAGAAGGCTTCCAATAACCTTATTGCAAAAGTGAGTACCTCTATCACTAATTATGGCCCTTGGGAAACCAAAGCGAGAAAATATGTTCTCTTGGATGAAGGTTGCTACCACTCTTGCATCATCGGTGCGGGTGGGAATTGCTTCCACCCATTTGGACACATAATCCACCGCCAAAAGGATGTATAAGTACCCACATGAGTTAGGAAAGGGGCCCATAAAATCGATTCCCCAAACATCAAAGATCTCACAATAGAGGAGGGGTTGTTGTGGCATCTCGTTCCTTCTTGTCAAGTTCCCCATCCTTTGGCATCGGTCACAAGTCTTCACAAATTTATGAGCATCCTTGAAAAGGCTTGGCCAAAAGAAACCGCATTCAAGCACTTTCCTTGCGGTTCTTTGTGGCCCAAAGTGTCCTCCACATGCAAAGTCATGACAATGATGTAGGATGGATGGAATCTCACTCTCGGGCATGCATCTTCTTATAATTTGATCTTGGCAAAATTTCAACAAGTATGGGTCATCCCATATGTAGTACTTTGCATCAGACCTTACCTTGCTCCTTTGATGGAAAGAAAAATGGCTTGGAAACCACTTTGTTACCAAATAGTTGACCATGGTAGCATACCATGGCTCCTCCACTTGGATAGCAAATAGGGACTCATAAGGGAGAGCTCCTTCAACCTCATCAAGAGGGCATGATGGTCTTCCTTCAAGGTTTAGCCGGCTTAGATGATCCGCCACCACATTCTTCACCCCTTTCTTGTCCTTGATCTCTACATTGAATTCACTTAGGAGAAGAATCCACCTCAACAACCTTGGTTTTGCATCCTTCTTTGCCACAAGATATCTAATCGCGGCATGATCGGTGTAGATGATCACCTTTGTGCTCAAGAGATAGGATCGAAATTTCTCTAGGGCATATATCACACCAAGGAACTCCTTCTCCGTTATAGAGTAGTTCTTTTGGGCGTCATTCAAGAGTGTAGATGCATATTGAATCACATGGGGTCCCTTGTCACTCTTTTGACCCAAAACCACTCCCAATGCGTAGTCACTTGCATCGGTCATGATTTCAAATGGAAGGTCCCATTGAGGTGCTTGAATAATTGGTGCGGTGACCAATCTCTCCTTGAAATCATCAAAAGCTTTTGTACAAGAGGCATCAAAGACAAACTCCGCTTCTGTTGGAGCAAGTGTCCTCCACAGTTAGTGTGATAACGTGTACAAATCTCTTACAGGTTCACAGGGTATACTTAGTATTCTTATAAGTTGATTAACGTTTATCGATAACGGTTGGCTTGCTAGAAGTTTGACGTTATTGTCATTTTAATGGCGGTGATCAACTGGTCCCTAAAAGTCACAACTAAAGGATGTGTTTGAGAGATATGATTATATGAAAAATATAATCATATTGATGCCTTATATGACTAAAAGGTTAGTCGATGTATATGACTAAAAGGTTAGTCAATGTAATGATGATTCGATTATTTAATACGATTAAATAATACTAGCTGAGACGAATTAAATGTTAATTCGTAATTGAATATAAACTGTTATATCTAATTGATGTATATAATGTAATTATTTAATACGATTAAATGATGTAAGCTTAAACGAATTAAAATGTTAATTCGTAATTAAATATAAACTGTTATATTTAATTAGCAAATTATAAATATACGATATTTATAGTTGACGTATCTATTATATGATATTGTCATAATAAATGATGTCAGACCGGTATTAATAAATCGACTGCAAATGTTGTATGGACTTATTAATATGTGACAACATAAATGACAATAATAATACATACACTTTTTATACAATAAAATGAAAAGCTAACAACCTAAAAACAAGTAGAGAAAAAAAAGAGTCCTCTCTTCTCTCCACTACTGGTTTTGGACGGTTAAAGTAGAGAGTAGAAGAGTTTGATACAAACTCTTTTCTCTACATATTCTCATCATCACTACACACAAAAATTGATCAGGAATTTTGTATTCATTCTAGCACAAGAAAAAGGCATTTCTTGGAACATCTTTGGTGCAACTTGTATGTTTCTTAAACTCGATATTAGACACTTCTAATATCATTTTACAATTAGTTTACTCTTAAACTAAATAAATCTTATGCATGCATAACAAAAGATAAGGAAAGAACAATTTCTTACATTGATTATGAAGTAATATGGGCACAATATTTGAACTCCTTTCAAATATTGTTCTTGAGCTAGTAATATGAGGATGATCTTCCAAGTTTCAAAGTAGAAACTCTCCAATTAGTAGCACCCAAGACAACCCTTAATCTCTACAAAATACTACACTAGTATAAAATGTAGTCTCCCTTAAATTAAATCTAATAACCTCTTATTACTACACTAGTAATGTTATTAGAAATATGAACTTCAACTTTTAGTACTTCTTAAGTTTTAATGAGAAGGTAGAAAAAAATTAGAGAGATAAGTGAGTTTGCATGCGTAAATTTAAATGAAAATGGAGTGCTCAATATAAGAGGAAAAAAATCCTCTTGTTGATGCATGTGGCATCCGGCCACCACCCACACCACATGGGTGGAGTGTTGTCTTTTCATTTTTGTTCTTAACAATGCAAATAGGTTGAGTGTTTAGGTCTAAATTGTCATTATTATGTTTAATTCTCAATTAGAACAATAATCAACACCTAAACACTACCCTACCCCATCCAAAACTGGTGCACCCATTAACAAGGGTGTCCATTTTATTTTTTGCAATTTGTCATGTGTCACAAGTATGACATGTGACATGTAACATGCAATTTAGCTTACAAATGTGCATTTAACCAATTTAAATGCAATTTCATAACAAATAATTAGACTTAACATTTTAAGTCACATTTAATAATTACATGTAAATAAAATAGGTCATCTCATATTTGGTTAATATAATCTACAACAGTTTGTAATTATAATCGACCAATTTCACTTATCTCAAATGTTTCATAAACATGATGCATTCTTAGTAATATAACAATTAAATTACCAAAATGAATCTTATTTAATCATATTACAATAAGATATAATTCACACTTTAAAACTGTTCAAATTAAGGGATTAATTAATTTGTATCACTATACAATTAATTAATATACATGA
>JAIUZE010021699.1:0-21043 GCA_022085475.1 Heliosperma pusillum | reverse complement strand
GGGGCATGGCTTGCCTAATTGCTTCCACTTTGGATGGAGCCACTTTAGTACTAGCCAACCTGGTCTTAGGGGGTCGCCTAGTAGAGTTTCTCATGTACGGTTATGTCATGGGACGGGGAATGGAATAGCTGTTGTCGCTAGGTCTGATCAGTCTAGGACTAGGATTTTTTCCTACCTTGTGGTATAGCCTCGAGTTACAGAAGTCGACTATTGACTGGACTAAGAACTTATGCCTGTTTCTAGACGTATTGGTCTTTCATGTTTGATGATTATATGAATCTTAGAAGGTGAGATGCAAGCCGGCTAAGGTTGATAGAGTTTGGATTACCGGTTGTTAACTGATTCACATGATAGCTTTCATGAGTAGCTTAGCCTTCATATGATAGGTTATATGTTAGTTATTTGTTTCATAACATGAAAAGCATATCGTATATGTTAAGGTGTTGTATTTTCCATATACATCTCTTTTATGTTATTCATGTTTTATTAAACTCGACATTTCGTGGCTGGGAGAACTCGGAGTTACTCCCCACTGACTGTGGCTTCCGTGTTTACATTTAATGCGGTTGACAGGTTTGTGATGCATGCTTGGATACATTGACGAGCTAGCGAGTGAAGTATTACCTTGGACCTGTATTCGGTTCTTAGGATTGTATTATTTAATACACTCTTTTATTTTCGTATTTATTAGGGAGATATGTCTCCCGTTTTACATACTTCTTATGTATAATATTATTTCCTTTTTGTTATGAACCTTTTTCTTTAAGACACCTTTGTTATGATGAATATATTTAATGGTAGGCTCCGGTTTTAAAATTTACCGATTTTCACTAAAGTGAACCTATTAAAAACGTATTCTCATCTTTTATTTATTTAAATTACTTGTTTATCTTTCCGCAAATTCGAGGGTGTCACATAAACTTCCAGCACTCAATTGCATAGCCAAGCTACGACACTTAATGAGCATTCCATGAAGCACGACATCTCTCATGTAGGTCTCATCAAGGGTATACCCAAGAGAGATAATATGGTTAGAATAGCGATAAAATTGGTCGAGGTATTCATGGAAAGGCTCATTCTCGCATTGTGGAGGTTGGAAATAGATAGTCATTGAGAGAAAATAAAGCAAACCCTTTGAAAGAAAATATTCCTATTATCTGAAAAGAGTCACTATACTACAAGGAAAAGGTGAGAAAAATCTCAAGGAACAAGTGTTCCTCGACACAAAAGAAAAGAAGAAAAAAGAAAAAGACAAGGTGAAACTCTACTAATCACAAATAAACAAAACCGTGCTCCCCGGCAACGGCGCCAAAATTTGATCGGGTTTGTCGCGTACCCTAATCAAAGATAAATAACCCAGACTAGGCTAACAACAAATTAATATAATTAGGGAAGTAAGGGGTCGATCTCGGGGAGACGAGAGATACTTGTGAATAGTTATGGTTAGAACTCTACCTTGGACGATTGGCAAATGTTTGTCACTAATTACTAAATAATAACAATGCAATAAAGAAAAGAATCTAGGGAAGTAGGTTCACATATGTAGATTAACATATTGATGAAATTGGATTTAGGATATGCAAATAATTCATTGAGCGTTCGTAAGAATGGTGTGTTCATTACAATCATAGATCAGATGGTCTAGCAGGCTTTTAGTGCGATTTACTAGGTCTTAATCTACCATGTCATGCTTGTCTATTCAATTCTCGTATGTCTACCTTGGAAAAGAATTCCATACTAGTCAAATGATTTTGGCCAAAAATCGATAACTATCGTTACAATCAAAACATGCATAGACACAACGTTTTAAAGGCACAATTTCTTTTATCCAATTATCATCTTTTAATTAATCTAACATGGCTATCCTACACCCTAGAAGGGTGACTACTTATGCATGATTAACAATGAAAAGGAAACTAAGATTATAAAACTAAGAATGATAAACATGATAAAGGAAATACTAAAAGAAAATGAAACTATAATGTAAAGACGAGAATAAAGATTACCGAAAAAGGATGAGCAAAGATTGAAATGGAATAAGAACTTGAATAGGAAATGCAAACCCGGAAACTTGAATTCCAATTACAACTAGAACAACTACAATTGAAGAAAGCTTAGAACTAGACTAAACTAAACTAGAGAAAACTAAAACTAAACTAAACTAAGAAAGAAGAAGAACTAAACTAAAGAGAAATGTAAGAAGAGAAGAGATGTTGTGTGTAGAGATGGATGATATGATATGAGGGCTAGAGCATCTATTTATAGTATTAGGGTTTCGTGGAGAAGAGGTCGGGCATTAAACACATAGGTCAAAAATAAGATGAAGGAGCCGCAATGCTCGAAGCAGCACACATACCCGATCGGGTACACACTTACCCGATCGGGTAAGTTGTCTTCTGGAAGCTTTTGACTAACTCTTCATCTCCCTTTGCTTGACTTGACTTCCAACATCCCCCTTGACTTATACAATCGGGTTTGTTGATAGGGTATGAAGTAAAGCGATGATTGCTTCCGCCTAATTGATTGATCTTCCGACAACTACGAAACCGTCCTTGCTTCTTCTCTCTTTTGAATTAGTGAACCTTCTTGAAATGCATTTCACTTGGTCAAGCTTGCTTCTTAAAATCGTCGGGTTCTAGGCAAATGCTCGAGAATATAGAAAAAGGGCGTAGAACCGTCACTTTCCCTACAAAACAGGTTAGAACATAGGAATTCACCTAGAAGATAATATTAGCTCATAAAGTGGCTTAACAAAGCACAAATGACATACAAAACCGAGCTAAATTGGGGGTTAAAACCATACAAATATTCACTTATCATATGCCGATATAGCCAACTTTCTAGTTGGAAAGGAATTGCCAGCTAGCCTTTCATATCAACAAAGGAAGAAGTTCTTACATGATGCAAAGTTCTTCATATGGGATGATCCATATCTAATCAAACATTGCTCCGATGGGCTTTTTCGGAGATGTATCCCACATTGGGATGTGAAAGGGGTGCTAGAAGGATGTCATTCTTCTCCTTATGGTGGTCACCATGGACCATCCAAGACCATTACAAAGGTGTTGCAATCCGGTTTCTATTGGCCAACTATGTTCCAAGATGCCAAAGCTTTCGTTACGGCTTGCGATGCTTGCCAGAGAACGGGTTCTATATCAAGGAGGCACGAGATGCCATTAAATGGTATCTTGGAAGTGGAGGTATTCGATGTTTGGGGGATTGACTATCAACGACCGTTTTCTTCCTCAAAAGGGAATCGGTACATTTTGGTTGCCGTTGATTATGTCTCTAAATGGGTAGAGGCAATAGCTACTCCAATAAACGATGCCCGTGCCGTGGTTAAATTATTCAAGAAGATCATATGTCTGAGGTTTGGGGTCCCAAGAGCGGTCATTATTGATCGTGGCACTCACTGTGGTGAGAAAAAACTTGATACCTTATTGGAGAAATATGGGGTCTATCATAAAAGACGATTGCCTTACCATCCACAAACTAGTGGCCAAGTGAAGGTTTCTAACCGTGAGATTAAGTCCATACTTGAGAAAGGTGTTGCCAAGTCACGAAAGGATTGGTCCATGAAGCTTGATGATACCTTATGGGCATACCGTACCGCATCTAAGACACCTATTGGTACTTCACCATATAGGTTGGTCTATGGAAAGGCGAGCCATCTCCCCATTGAGATGGAACATAAAGCTTATTGGTCAATCAGGGAGCTCAACATGGATGCCAAGTTGAGTGGAGAAAAGCGGATGTTACCATTGAATGCACTTGATGAGTTCCGTTTACAAGCTTAGGAGAGCTCCCATCTTTACAAGGAGAAAACAAAGAGATGGCATGATAAGAGGATTTTAAAGAAGGAGTTTCAAATCGGTGATAAGGTGTTACTTTTTAATTCCCGCCTCAAGCTATTTCTGGTCCATATAGCGTCACGAATGCTAACAAGTTTGGTTCTATTGAAGTGATGACCACCAATGGCGAAAAATTCAAAGTCAATGGCCATCGTTTGAAGGTCTACCATGAGAATGCGATCGTTGGGATACTAGAGGGAGTTAGAATGGAAGCTTGAACAAACTCAAGTTTCATACGTCGTGCGGGACGTTAAACCAGCGGTTCTTGGGAGGCAACTCAAGCTTTTATTTGCTTTCATTTCATTTTATTTTATTTTATTTTATTTATTTTCCTTACTTTTTGTAATTTCTCGTTTCTTTTTAGAATTAAGTAGACTTGACGATTTTTGTTTTTGGTGATTTTTAGTTGTAAAATGAAGAAAAGAGGAGACGATGAGGACATTCACCCATCCCCAAGCACGACATCCCGTTCAGGGACGTAGCTTTCTAAATAACGGTACGTCAATTACAAAACACGGACGAGGAAGTCAAAATGCGTAGAATTGGTCAACCCCAATCGGGGTTCCCAAGCCCCGATCGGAGTATCAGTTACCAGGCTGTATTATTTGTATTCTGCTTCATATGACAAAAAAAAAATATACAGCACTATCCTACTCTTCGAAAACCGACGGTACCCTTCCTCTATCTTTCTTCTTCATTTCTTCACTTAAACCCCAAAGAAACATCATTTCCTTCATTACTTTGCAAGATTCATTCCGTCATCAACATCATCAAGTAAGTTTTGCCTTCATTTATCTTTGATTTCATCCATTTCAATCAATTTAATTAAGTTTTTCAAACCCTAATTCAAATTGGGGGAAATTGATTTTGTGTTTATTTGTGCTAGCAATTGATTAAATTGTGCTCTATTAATGTTTATAGGATGAATTAGTTCACTAATTTGTTCTATTATTGTTGTTTGGATGGATTTTGGTTGCCTTAAAATGAATTTGCGTCTTAAAAGTTCAGAAAAATGGGACCAAGAAAAGCTCCTACCCAAGGTGCTCCAAAGAGAAGAAGCGGTGATGCGGAATCCTCCCGAGCTGCAGTGGATGTTGATATGCCCAATGTACCGGAATGGCATGATGATGATTATCCCCGAGTGATATCAATCTTGGCAAAGTCCGATAAATCCAAACGATAATCATGGTTAAACATCCGGAATGTTACAAAATGGATAAACCCTTCGCGTTTTGATTTATGAAACTTGAAGGAACTCAAAAGTTTAAGTGTGAGCTCGGGAAAGGTTGTATAATACATCTTGTAACAAGCTAGCATGCCAAGATTCCTAAATAAAGACTTAACATGTTTATCAATTCAAATTCTTTTCAAAGAAGCTTGATTGATAAACTTAGTTGTTTTCATACCTTTGGAGCGTATGGGGTGGAATATTTTTGGGAGGAATGAGCCTCACTCGGTGAGGAGTGTTGAGGTCGAGTTTTTGGGTGCTTTTAGTTATGTAAACGGTGATGAAGAGTGGGAGATCAATATTCCCTACAAATTTGCTAGCCACTTGACCAAGCAATGTAATGCTTCCACTAGGTCAATTGTTTTGGGTGGCTTGGTTACTAGAATTGCCCATAGTGTTTGCCGTTTCAACCAAGAGACCACCGATTTGATTCCTTTGGAGAGTAGGGAAAGGGAGGATGGAGTTGCCTATGACTATTTCCTATCTTTTAATTGGTTTAGGAGCTCTCAGCTGGATATGATTTGGAGGATTGGTAGTCAATATTCTATTAGACTACCGGCTGAGACGAGTGAGCTTTAACCTTTAGTCTATACCAAACCCCGTCGTGGGAATTCCCCAATTCTTCGCGCCACTTACCATTTGCCACTTAGAGGTGAGAGATCTACCGCCATTGACCGTCGTGCACAAGTTCCACCAACTCAAGCACGTCATTCCACCTCTAGCGTTGATGTGATGGATATGATGCGTGATCTTAGTCTTAATATTAATGTTATTCGTGATGATGAAAGACTTGCATTGTATCCTATTTATGATCACTTTTCTAGGCAAGGGGTAATCCGACCCGAGGGACCACACCCATCATTTTATCATTATCCTTCGGATGAATTCCCTCCTCCTAACGATGATGCATGTACTTCTACTCACTATGCTCTCGGTCCGGATTTTTGTGGTTCGGATTATGGAGTTTAAGCATTTCATGGAGGCTATGGTGGCGGGTATGTTGGTGGCTATAGTAGCTATAGAGAGAGGCTTGGAAGTGGGCAAAATATTGGTGAATATGTCACTCCTCTCCAAAGTGATGAGTCTAGTGGAAGAGGTGATACATCGGGATGTGGTCGTGGTAAGAAGAAAGGTAGGAAGGGTTTCCATTTTTGGCCCTTTACTTGATTGATGAATGAAGGCATCCCCCGTATACATACTAGCTTGGGGGGAGGCTAGCTAGTCTAGTAAGTTCTTTTTGCTTTGCACTTTAGCTTTATTTTTCCCACTCCCCATTAAATATAAACCTCTTGTCTTCCCTGTTTTGTGCATTGAACCGTTTTTACGGTTAGCTTGGATGTTTACATGTTGGCACATTGAGGACAATGTTGTGTTTAGCTTGGGGGGGGGGGGGATTACATTTGCATTTTAGCTAGTAGTTGCATTTAGTTAGGAAAATTATGAGACTTTGAAAAGTTTGTGCTAAATTTGTTCTTCACATGCTTTACTTGCCTACTTTGGTCATGGTTTACATAGTTGTGCCCCTTTGTATGTCCCAATTTTAGCTTAATAGCTAATGATTCTCTATTAATTTGACGGGATAACTGCATTCATGGGGATGTCTTGACATAGTAGGTGGATGATGAAAATTGAACCTAATAAGCTTGATCTTGACATTTAGCAAGGTACAAATTGGTAAGGTAGAGCCTCCTTAGACCGATGCATCCATATCCGGTCTCTCTTAGGTGAGTGTAGGTCTCCTTATGGGTTGTGCTATATCAAAAACGCACAAGTATAGTTTTGATTTCATTTATTTATAAGCATGCATTCATTTCTTAGCATTTTGGAGCCATTCACATGATTAAATTTGCCTTTTGAACCCGTTCACAAAAATCTATCCTTAGCTACATACAAAAATTGCCTACCTTGTTGAGCTAGTAGCTTTGATTAATTGTGTTTGGGTGCTCATTTAGGATTTGTTTTATTTAGAAATATCATGGTGAGCGTGGTCTTAATGCTTTGACATAAAAAAGAAAGAAAGAAAAAAATGAAGAAAAAAAATGATGGAAAAAATGAAAAAGAAAGGAAAGAAAAAAGAAGAAAAAAGCATGAAATGAAAAAAAAAAAAAGCATGTCTTGTATGTTGAAAAAAAAAGAAGATGATATAAGAAGCTCTCATGTCTTATTCATATATTTTGGAGAGTTTTCTTGAGAATTGTATTGGAAATTTTGGGATAGTTTTGGGATTGAGCATCCTTACATATGGTTGTTGTTACCTTGACTTAGCTCCACATACCATAAATCATTTATTCCCCTTTCTTACCCATTTCTTATTAACTTTCTTCTTACCCATGGCTTCCTTTTCATGCTTGCATTTGAATGTTTTTGGCTTGTAGTTTTGAAATTCTTACCATATTCGATTGCGGGCACACTCTAATGAGTCGAGGATAGATGAGTGCTACTCATAAAAATCCTTTCACATTTAAACGAGTTTGACTGAATCGTGAGAATCAATAAGTCAAAAGATCATGCAAGAGCCGAAAAGTTCATTTGAAGTCTTTCATGCTACGCCGCCATGTAAATCTCATCCATGTTTATTGCATTATCCTTATGCCCATGTTGTTTCAGAATTTGAGTCATTATTCTTGATAGTTTATAATTGGATATTGCAATTGTTGGGATTTCGTTGCTTTTCTCTCTTATCTTGGTCTTATTTGTTTGCTTGAGGACAAGCAAGGTTTTAGCTTGGGGGAGTTTGATATAGCTATTTTTTATATGATTTTACTCCCTAATTTAGCTCAATTTTACATGACTATTATACTTTATTTAGTATATTTGTTAGCTAATTACGTGTTTGAGGTGTATTGCTCGTGTTTGCTACATTTTGTAGGAATCTAAGCATTTTGAAGCTTTTTTCCTAGCACATTAGCAAGCATCAAAGTTCACTAAGCTAAATGGAAGCAAGATGGACCATGGAAGGATATGATAAGTGAATATTTGTATGATTTTAACCCCCAATTTAGCTCGGTTTTGTATGTCATTTGTGCTTTGTTAAGCCACTTTATGAGCTAATAGCGTCTTCTAGGCGAATTCCTATGTTCTAACCTGTTTTGTAGGGAAAGTGACGTTTCTACGACCTTTTTCTATATTCCCGAGCATTTTCCTAGAACCCGACGATTTGAAGAAGCAAGCTTAACCAAGTGAAAGGCATTTCAAGAAAGTTCACTAATTCAAAAGAGAGAAGAAGTAAAGACAGTTTCGCAGTTTTCGGAAGATCAATCAGTTAGGCGAAGAATTCATCGCTTTACATCAAACCCTATCAACAAACCCGACTCAAGAGGTCAAGGGGGATGATGGAATTCAAGTCAAAGGAAAGGGAGATGAAACGTTAGTCAAAGGATTTGGAATGCAACTTACCCGATCGGGTAAGTGTGTACCCGATCGGGTATCCCTGCTGATCCGCACAAGTTGCTTCAACTTCCTTCTTTTGTCCTATATGTTCAATGCTCGACCCCTTCCCCACGAAACCCTAATGCTATATAAGGATGCTCCAGCCACTCTTCTCAACACATCTCAACACACAACACATCTTCTTCTCTTCTTCTCTTCTCTTCTTACATTTCTCCTTAGATTAGGAGGAGGGGGAACTAGCCTCCCTTCTCTCATTTTATTCTTATTTAGTCTTTAGTTCTTAGTTTATTTCTGTCCTTTAGCTTAGATCAATAAGAATTTCATCCTTGTAATCTTCTTTGTGTGATTCAAGCGTTGTAATTGGTGGATCGATTATTATGTGCAAGGCTTTTCTATTATTGTTGTCATTATCGTCATTGATCGTCATATAGGTATTCCTACTTTATCTTTCGTTTAAGTGTCTTTATTGTTTTCCATTTGATTGTTATTCTCTTTACATATTATCTTAGATTCATTTAGTATCGTTATAATTGTAATTTCATTTCTTAGATTATCAATTAGCGTCGTTATTATCGCCATATAAAGAGTCAAAATCAACTAAACATGTCTATCCTAGTTTTCGTTGTTAATATCATCTTAGATTTAGATATCGTCATGAGTAAGTAGTCACCTTTCTAGGGTGTAGGGTAGCCATGTTAGATTGATTAAAAAATGTTAATTGGATAAAAGAAATTGTGCTTTTAAAACATTGTGTCTATGCATGTTTGGACTATAACGATAGTTAACAATTTCTCATCGGAAAGCATTGACTAAAATGGAATTCTTTTCCAAGGTAGAGATACGTGAATTGAATAGACAAAGCATGACATGGTAGATTAAGACCTAGTAAATTGCCTAAAAGCCTGCTAGACCATCTGATCTATGATTGTAATGAACACATCATTCTTACAAACTCACATTAAATTATTTGCATGTTCCATATCCAATTGCATCAATATATTAATCTACATGTGTGAACCTACTTCCCTAGATGGTTTTCATCATTGTTAATTCATCATTTGCTTTTATTTTGTTTTCATTTACGCTTTTTGTTAGTTTAGACATCATAATCCCAAAACCCAGATATTTGTTCGATAAGACCAAATTGCGAGACACTTCACATTCTATAGGAAACACCATCTCCCTGAGGATCGACCCCTACTTCCCTAATTACATTAATTTGTTATTAGCCTAGTCTGGGTAATTTATCTTTGTATCGGGTTCGCGACAAGCACGATCAAATTTTGACGCCGTTGCCGGGGATCACGGTTTAGTTTTCCTTTTTTCTTGTGATTTTTAATCGCAAATAGTTTTATCTAGTCTTTAGGAACCCAAATTCCTTTAGACCTCTCTTGATTTTTCATCTTAGATTTCAATCTTATGCCCAGATCTTCTAGACTAGGGACCCCTATCTCTTTAGACCCCGACCTAGAAAGAACTCTGCGTAGGAGACGAAAGCTATTCAACGAAATTTTAAAAGCTTCTGATACTTTAAGTTTAGATCGTATTCATGAGAAATACTCGGATATTCTATCTAATCTCGAAGGAGAAGAAGATCCATTCTCACCTCCATTCACAAAAAAAACCAATCAAATTTAAAACAACGCTCCATCTTCATCTTCACAAAATAAAATGGTTCGACTTTCAGACCATTCCAAACCCACCGCAGAAACACTACCAAGGGGTATTGCTACACCCCAAATCGCAGCCGAAAACTTTGAAATCAAACCTGTCTTCATTAACCTTATAGAAAGAAGCCAATTTAGTGGCAATGCCACAGAAGATCGCAACCTTCACATCCAAAACTTCTGTGACTATTGCTCCACTATTAGACAAACTGGAGTCACCCAAGGGCAAATTAGAGAGATGCTCTTCTCATTTTCTTTGCGGGGTAAGCCAAAGTTGTGGATACATAGCCTTGATAAGGTTACATTAGGTATCACTGATTGGGAGAGTTTAGCTCTTGCTTTCTACCAAAAGTACTTTCCCCCAGAAAAGACCGCTTTGTTGAGAAGTTAAATCACTAGTTTCCGACAAGGGGATGATGAGAGCCTATATGAAGCTTGGAAGAGGTACAAGGACTTGCAAAGGGAGTGTCCTCATCATGGGATAGATCCATGGCTCCTTGCCATCACATTCTATAATGGGTGTTATATAGAGTCCCGTCGTATCCTGGATTCTACTAACAATGGAAGATTTGATCAAATTAATGTTGAAATTTCTCACACTACCATTGAATCCATGGCAATTCACGATTCTCAATATAGAAATTCCCGCTCCATACCATTGAGATATAAGCAAGAGGACCCCACTTTGACACTTTTACAAGCTCAAGTAGCCCTTCTCACATAAAAGCTAGAACAAATTCAATTCTTTACATCTCAACATAGTGACAATGGTGTAAGTAAACTTGAAGCCATGATGCTGCAATTGGCTCAAAGGCAAGACACCATAATAGCTCAATTCCAAGAGAGCGATCAAGCTAAGGACGCCGCCATCAAATTGTTGGAAGCTAAAATTTCCCAATATACCTCTTCTAATACCCACTAAAAGCAAAGGCAGCTGCCTTCACAATGTTACCAACCTCACGAAACGGAAAATGCCATTTCCCCGAGAAGTGGTAAGCATAATGATGAGCCCGTGGTTGTTGATGTTGAAGATGAGGTGCCCATGTCAAAGGGGAAAGAGCCCGAGATTCCTATTAAGATTAAAGTCCCATTTCCCCAAAGATTAGCCAAGCACAAGGAGGAGGCAAAGTATGGTAAGTTCCTTGACGTCGTCAAGAATTTAAAGGTAACAGTCCCTTTCATTGAATTGCTTTCCCAAGTTCCTTATTATTCCAAGTTTATGATGGAAGTCCTCAAAAAGAAGAGATCCTTCAATGAGATGAAGACCGTAACTTTCACTGAAGAGTGTAGTGCACTATTGCAAAATAAGTCTCCACCAAAACTCAAGGATCCTGGTAGTTACTCCATCCCTTGCACTATAGGCACGTATACCATTGATAAGGCCCTTTGCGACCTAGGTGCTAGTGTAAGTGTCATGCCTTTTCTATGTTTGAAAAACTTAACATGGGTGCTTTGAAATGCACTAATATTACTTTGCAAATGGCGGACCGTTCTCTAAAACAACCTATGGGTGTTTTAGAAGATGTGCCCGTCAAAGTTGGTAAGTTTTTCATTCCCGTTGACTTTCTAGTACTTGACATGGCCGAGGACTCTCAAAACCTAATTATTTTGGAAGACCCTTTTTGCACACCACTGGTGCAGTTTTCGATGTCAAGAATGGGAAGTTGACATTAGAGATAGGAGATGACAAGGTGACCTTTAGTAAAAATTCCACTGTTTGGAGTCCTGTGTTAGAAGACTCATGTTATGTGCTTGATGTTGATGACTCTTCTATTGTTTCTTCTATGCCTCGATCCTTACTGACGGATCCGTTGGAGGCACATGTTAGTGTAGATTATCTTGCAGGTGAGCATACTAAAAGCACTACTGCTAAAAGTGCTAGAAGGGGCTATTCCCGGAAAAGCTAGGCATGGATGGAGAATGTAAAGAACGCTATGATGATGAGCTTGGATGATAGTGAGCTTAAAGATAAAGGATGATCAAAGAAAGAAATAGAGTCTAGCAAGACTTCTAAATTGCGCTTCTCGGGAGGCAACCCGTGTTCCTTTTATTTTTGCATTTTTATTTTTGTATTCCTTTTTTCATTGTTAGGATTTATTTTGCAGATGAAAGAGTTTTTGAAGAAACTATAAAGACCTTCCTTGTCAAGTCCAAAAGACTAGCTTGGGGGAGTCCGCGCTGACTAGTAAGCTTCACTCTTCTTTCATTTTTCCTTTTCTCCATTAAGCATCTCGTTGCATATTTTGTCTTTGTGCTCACATTGAGGACAATGTGGTGTTTAGCTTGCGGGAGGGATTGCATTTTCCCATTTTGTATTTTAGTTCATCATTTTTAAAATTTTGAATAAAAGAAAAAGAAGATTTTTGAGAAAATTTAAAAATTTCTGAACATTATTGAATGCTTTTCATGCTTTGCTTGCTTGTTTACTATGCTATCATATTACATTTCCCAAACTTAGAGATTTCAAAAGATAATGATTCAATATTCATTGAATTGTGCATACATGGGGAAGTCTTGTACACAGTAGGCATGTAATGAATCTATAGATGAGTACGCTTGATCTTGACATTTGGCAAGTTATATATATTGTAAGGTAGAACCTCCTTAGACTGGTACATTTATACCCAGTCTCATCTAGGTGTGTGTAGTTCTCCTTGTAATGTGTGTCATGTCAAAACGCATAAGTATGGTTCTCATTTCATTCATATAAGCATTGCATTCATGATTCACTAAGATTTGAAGCCTTTTTCACTTTGAATTACCCCTCAAAATTAGCCTCTTCATACAAATCCTTTACAAAATAATAAGCTACATATAAAAACTGCCTACCTTTTGAGCTAGTAGCTAGACTATGGTGTATGGGTGCTCTTTTGAGAAGATTTGTTCTTATATGTCAAAGTGAATTTGGAAGAACGAAAATGTTCAAGAAGCAATGTTATGTTCAGAAAACGAAAAGAAAAAAAATGAATAGAAAAAGAAAAGAAAAGAAAAAAGAGAAACGAAAAAAAAAGAAATTGAAAAAGAAGAAAAAATGAAAAAGAAATAAAAAAGAAGAAGTTGTGAGTATCTCCTCAAAATGTCAAAACAATAGAAGGAGTTTACCCTTGTGTTTCGTGTGTAATAAGCCAATTTGTTCCTTCTGGCTTCGTTACTCGTCTTTTGGAAATTGATCGAAAGTTTGGATTGATTATTCATTTATCATTGGTCAGTTGCTAGCTCACTCTAAACTTCACATGACCATAACTGTTTGTCCACCTTTCACCCATTTCCCAAAGCCTTCTTCATATTTTCCGGCTTCTTTTCTATGTGCATTATGATCTTTGACTTGTGTTTTGAATTGTTTACCATATTAGACTGCAGACACATTTTCATAAAGTCGTAGACAGGTGAGTGTCTCAAAAACATTTACACATATAGAAATCACCGTTTACATGCAATGAATGTTCGAGTGTGCTGTGAGAGTCAATTTATCAAAAGATCATGCAAGAGCCGAAAATTCTATAGTGAAATTCTTTCTGTTGCGCCGTTATGTAAATCTCAGTCATGTTTATGTATCATTCTTGCCCACGTTGTTTTTGGGTTATGATTCTTTATGTTTTCAAAGCTTTATGTTGAGATTTGTTTCTTGATGGTGTAGTAGTCAATGCTTGCAACCCTTGTCCTGATATTGATTGTTATGTTTGCTTGAGGACAAGCAAAGGTTTAGTTTTGGGGAGTTTGATAAGTGAATATTTGTATGATTTTAACCCCCAAATTAGCTCGGTTTTGTATGTCATTTGTGCTTTGTTAAGCCACTTTATGAGCTAATATCGTCTTCTAGGCGAATTCCTATGTTCTAACCTGTTTTGTAGGGAAAGTGACGTTTCTACGCCCTTTTTCTATATTCCCGAGCATTTGCCTAGAACCCGACGATTTGAAGAAGCAAGCTTAACCAAGTGAAAGGCATTTCAAGAAAGTTTACTAATTCAAAAGAGAGAAGAAGTAAAGACAGTTTCGCAGTTTTCGGAAGATCACTCAAATAGGCGAAAAATTCATCGCTTTACATCAAACCCTATCAACAAACCCGACTCAAGAGGTCAAGGGGGATGATGGAAGTCAAGTCAAAGGAAAGGGAGATGAAACGTTAGTCAAAGGATTTGGAATGCAACTTACCCGATCGGGTAAGTGTGTACCCGATCGGGTATCCCTGCTGATCCGCACAAGTTGCTTCAACTTCCTTCTTTTGTCCTATATGTTCAATGCTCGACCCCTTCCCCACGAAACCCTAATGCTATATAAAGAGAGCTCCAGCCCCTCTTCTCAACACACCTCTTCATACTTCACTTCTCTTCTCTTCTTACATTTCTCCTTAGATTAGGAGGAGGGGGAACTAGCCTCCCTTCTCTCATTTTATTCTTATTTAGTCTTTAGTTCTTAGTTTATTTCTGTCCTTTAGCTTAGATCAATAAGAATTTCATCCTTGTAATCTTCTTTGTGTGATTCAAGCGTTGTAATTGGTGGATCGATTATTATGTGCAAGGCTTTTCTATTATTGTTGTCATTATCGTCATTGATCGTCATATAGGTATTCCTACTTTATCTTTCGTTTAATGTCTTTATTGTTTTCCATTTGATTGTTATTCTCTTTACATATTATCTTAGATTCATTTAGTATCGTTATAATTGTAATTTCATTTCTTAGATTATCAATTAGCGTCGTTATTATCGCCATATAAAGAGTCAAAATCAACTAAACATGTCTATCCTAGTTTTCGTTGTTAATATCATCTTAGATTTAGATATCGTCATGAGTAAGTAGTCACCTTTCTAGGGTGTAGGGTAGCCATGTTAGATTGATTAAAAAATGTTAATTGGATAAAAGAAATTGTGCTTTTAAAACATTGTGTCTATGCATGTTTGGACTATAGCGATAGTTAACAATTTCTGGTCGGAAATCAATGACTAAAATGGAATTCTTTTCCAAGGTAGAGATACGTGAATTGAATAGACAAAGCATGACATGGTAGATTAAGACCTAGTAAATTGCCTAAAAGCCTGCTAGACCATCTGATCTATGATTGTAATGAACACATCATTCTTACAAACTCACATTGAATTATTTGCATGTTCCATATCCAATTGCATCAATATATTAATCTACATGTGTGAACCTACTTCCCTAGATGGTTTTCATCATTGTTAATTCATCATTTGCTTTTATTTTGTTTTCATTTACGCTTTTTGTTAGTTTAGACATCATAATCCCAAAACCCAGATATTTGTTAGATAAGACCAAATTGCGAGACACTTCACATTCTATAGGAAACACCATCTCCCTGAGGATCGACCCCTACTTCCCTAATTACATTAATTTGTTATTAGCCTAGTCTGGGTAATTTATCTTTGTATCGGGTTCGCGACAAGCATGATCAAATTTTGGCGCCGTTGCCGGGGATCACGGTTTAGTTTTCCTCTTTTCTTGTGATTTTTAATCGCAAATAGTTTTATCTAGTCTTTAGGAACCCAAATTCCTTTAGACCTCTCTTGATTTTTCATCTTAGATTTCAATCTTATGCCCAGATCTTCTAGACTAGGGACCCCTATCTCTTTAGACCCCGACCTAGAAAGAACTCTACGTAGGAGACGAAAGCTATTCAACGAAATTTCAAAAGCTTCTGATACTTTAAGTTTAGATCGTATTCATGAGAAATACTCGGATATTCTATCTAATCTCGAAGGAGAAGAAGATCCATTCTCACCTCCATTCACAAAAAAAACCAATCAAATTTCAAACAACGCTCCATCTTCATCTTCACAAAATAAAATGGTTCGACTTTCAGACCATTCCAAACCCACCGCAGAAACACTTCCATGGGGTATTGCTACACCCCAAATCGCAGCTGAAAACTTTGAAATCAAACCTGTCTTCATTAACCTTATAGAAAGAAGCCAATTTAGTGGCAATGCCACAGAAGATCGCAACCTTCACATCCAAAACTTCTGTGACTATTGCTCCACTATTAGACAAACTGGAGTCACCCAAGGGCAAATTAGAGAGATGCTCTTCTCATTTTCTTTGAGGGGTAAGCCAAAGTTGTGGATACATAGCCTTGATAAGGTTACATTAGGTATCACTGATTGGGAGAGTTTAGCTCTTGCTTTCTACCAAAAGTACTTTCCCCCAGAAAAGACCGCTTTGTTGAGAAGTTAAATCACTAGTTTCCGACAAGGGGATGATGAGAGCCTATATGAAGCTTGGGAGAGGTACAAGGACTTGCAAAGGGAGTGTCCTCATCATGGGATAGATCCATGGCTCCTTGCCATCACATTCTATAATGGGTGTTATATAGAGTCCCGGCGTATCCTGGATTCTGCTAACAATGGAAGATTTGATCAAAGTAATGTTGAAATTTCTCACACTACCATTGAATCCATGGCAATTCACGATTCTCAATATAGAAATTCCCGCTCCATACCATTGAGATATAAACAAGAGGACCCCACTTTGACACTTTTACAAGCTCAAGTAGCCCTTCTCACATAAAAGCTAGAACAAGTTCAATTCTTTACATCTCAACATAGTGACAATGGTGTAAGTAAACTTGAAGCCATGATGCTGCAATTGGCTCAAAGGCAAGACACCATAATAGCTCAATTCCAAGAGAGCAATCAAGCTAAGGACGCCGCCATCAAATTGTTGGAAGCTAAAATTTCCCAATATACCTCTTCTAATACCCACTAAAAGCAAAGGCAGCTGCCTTCACAATGTTACCAACCTCACGAAACTGAAAATGCCATTTCCCCGAGAAGTGGTAAGCATAATGATGAGCCCGTGGTTGTTGATGTTGAAGATGAGGTGCCCATGTCAAAGGGGAAAGAGCCCGAGATTCCTATTGAGATCAAAGTCCCATTTCCCCAAAGATTAGCCAAGCACAAGGAGGAGGCAAAGTCTGGTAAGTTCCTTGACGTCGTCAAGAATTTAAAGGTAACAGTCCCTTTCATTGAATTGCTTTCCCAAGTTCCTTATTATTCCAAGTTTATGATGGAAGTCCTCAAAAAGAAGAGATCCTTCAATGAGATGAAGACCGTACCTTTCACTGAAGAGTGTAGTGCACTCTTGCAAAATAAGTCTCCACCAAAACTCAAGGATCCGGGTAGTTACTCCATCCCTTGCACTATAGGCACGTATACCATTGATAAGGCCCTTTGCGACCTAGGTGCTAGTGTAAGTGTCATGCCCTTTTCTATGTTTGAAAAACTTAACATGGGTGCTTTGAAATGCACTAATATTACTTTGCAAATGGCGGACCGTTCTCTAAAACAACCTATGGGTGTTTTAGAAGATGTGCCCGTCAAAGTTGGTAAGTTTTTCATTCCCGTTGACTTTCTAGTACTTGACATGGCCGAGGACTCTCAAAACCCAATCATTTTGGAAGACCCTTTTTGCACACCACTGGTGCAGTTTTCGATGTCAAGAATGGGAAGTTGACATTAGAGATAGGAGATGACAAAGTGACCTTTAGTAAAAATTCCACTGTTAGGAGTCCTGTGTTAGAAGACTCATGTTATGTGCTTGATGTTGATGACTCTTCTATTTTTTCTTCTATGCCTCGATCCTTACTGACGAATCCGTTGGAGGCACATGTTAGTGTAGATTATCTTGCAGGTGAGCATACTAAAAGCACTACTGCTAAAAGTGCTAGAAGGAGCTATTCCCGGAAAAGCTTGGCATGGATAGAGCATGTAAAGAACGCTATGATGATGAGCTTGGATGATAGTGAGCTTAAAGATAAAGGATGATCAAAGAAAGAAATGGAGTCTAGCAAGACTTCTAAATTGCGCTTCTCGGGAGGCAACCCGTGTTCCCTTTCTTTTTGCATTTTTATTTTTGTATTCCTTTTTTCATTGTTAGGATTTATTTTGCAGATGAAAGAGTTTTTGAAGAAACTATAAAGACCTTCCTTGTCAAGTCCAAAAGACTAGGTTGGGGGAGTCCGCGCTGACTAGTAAGCTTCACTCTTCTTTCATTTTTCCTTTTCCCCATTAAGGATCTCGTTGCATATTTTGTCTTTGTGCTCACATTGAGGACAATGTGGTGTTTAGCTTGGGGGAGGGATTGCATTTTCCCATTTTGTATTTTAGTTCATCATTTTTCAAATTTTGAATAAAAGAAAAAGAAGATTTTTGAGAAAATTTAAAAATTTCTGAACATTATTGAATGCTTTTCACGCTTTGCTTGCTTGTTTACTATGCTATCATGTTACATTTCCGAAACTTAGAGATTTCAAAAGATAATGATTCAATATTCATTGAATTGTGCATACATGGGGAAGTCTTGTACACAGTAGGCATGTAATGAATCTATAGATGAGTACGCTTGATCTTGACATTTGGCAAGTTATATATATTGTAAGGTAGAACCTCCTTAGACTGGTACATTTATACCCAGTCTCATCTAGGTGTGTGTAGTTCTCCTTGTAATGTGTGTCATATCAAAACGCATAAGTATGGTTCTCATTTCATTCATATAAGCATTGCATTCATGATTCACTAAGATTTGAAGCCTTTTTCACTTTGAATTACCCCTCAAAATTAGCCTCTTCATACAAATCCTTCACAAAATAATAAGCTACATATAAAAACTGCCTACCTTTTGAGCTAGTAGCTAGACTATGGTGTATGGGTGCTCTTTTGAGAAGATTTGTTCTTATATGTCAAAGTGAATTTGGAAGAACGAAAATGTTCAAGAAGCAATGTTATGTTCAGAAAACGAAAAGAAAAAAAATGAATAGAAAAAGAAAAGGAAAGAAAAAAGAGAAACGAAAAAAAAAGAAATTGAAAAAGAAGAAAAAATAAAAAAGAAATAAAAAAGAAGAAGTTGTGAGTATCTCCTCAAAATGTCAAAACAATAGAAGGAGTTTACCCTTGTATTTCGTGTGTAATAAGCCAATTTGTTCCTTCTGGCTTCGTTACTCGTCTTTTGGAAATTGATCGAAAGTTTGGATTGATTATTCATTTATCAGGTCAGTTGCTAGCTCTCTCTAAACTTCACTTGACCATAACTGTTTGTCCACCTTTCACCCATTTCCCAAAGCCTTCTTCATATTTTACGGCTTCTTTTCTATGTGCATTATGATCTTTGACTTGTGTTTTGAATTGTTTACCATATTAGACTGCAGACACATTTTCATAAAGTCGTAGACAGGTGAGTGTCTCAAAAACATTTACACATAAAGAAATCACCGTTTACATGCAATGAATGTTCGAGTGTGCCGTGAGAGTCAATTTATCAAAAGATCATGCAAGAGCCAAAAATTCTATAGTGAAATTCTTTCTGTTGCGCCGTTATGTAAATCTCAGCCATGTTTATGTATCATTCTTGCCCACGTTGTTTTTGGGTTATGATTCTTTATGTTTTCAAAGCTTTATGCTGAGATTTGTTTCTTGATGGTGTAGTAGTCAATGCTTGCAACCCTTGTCCTGATATTGATTGTTATGTTTGCTTGAGGACAAGCAAAGGTTTAGCTTGGGGGAGTTTGATAAGTGAATATTTGTATGATTTTTACCCCCAATTTAGCTCGGTTTTGTATGTCATTTGTGCTTTGTTAAGCCACTTTATGAGCTAATATCGTCTTCTAGGCGAATTCCTATGTTATAACCTGTTTTGTAGGGAAAGTGACGTTTCTACGCCCTTTTTCTATATTCCCGAGCATTTGCCTAGAACCCGACTATTTGAAGAAGCAAGCTTAACCAAGTGAAAGGCATTTCAAGAAAGCTCACTAATTCAAAAGAGAGAAGAAGTAAAGACAGTTTCGCAGTTGTCGGAAGATCAATCAGTTAGGCGAAGAATTCATCGCTTTACATCAAACCCTATCAACAAACCCGACTCAAGAGGTCAAGGCGGATGATGGAAGTCAAGTCAAAGGAAAGGGAGATGAAACGTTTGTCAAAGGACTTGGAATGCAACTTACCCGATCGGGTAAGTGTGTACCCGATCGGGTATCCCTGCTGATCCGCACAAGTTGCTTCAACTTCCTTCTTTTGTCCTATATGTGCAATGCTCGACCCCTTCCCCACGAAACCCTAATGCTATATAAAGAGAGCTCCAGCCCCTCTTCTCAACACACCTCTTCATACTTCACTTCTCTTCTCTTCTTACATTTCTCCTTAGATTAGGAGGAGGGGGAACTAGCCTCCCTTCTCTCATTTTCTTCTTCTTTAGTCTTTAGTTCTTAGTTTATTTATGTCCTTTAGCTTAGATAAATAAGAATTTCATCCTTGTAATCTCCTTTGTGTGATTCAAGCGTTGTAATTGGTGGATCGATTATTATGTGCAAGGATTTTCTATTATTGTTGTCATTATCGTCATTGATCGTCATATAGGTATTCCTACGTTATCTTTCGTTTAAATGTCTTTATTGTTTTCCATTTGATTGTTTGTAACACCCGGAAATGTACCCTATTTTTCTAGTAGAAATATTTTACGAAATCTTTTCAGTAATTTTAAGTTTTAATTTATAATTTTAAGTTCCGAGTCGAATTTAGAATTTCCGAGTTCGTATTTGGAATTTCTGCGAGATTCCATGAAAATCCCGTCTTAAGGCGTGTTTGACTTTTCTTGACTTTTGAGTCGGGTTTGACTTGCTTGACTTTGAAACCGTCTTTGACTTTTTCCTTCATAACACAACACAACTCCCTCCCTTAACCTAATTTTTCATTCAACACCAAATCAAACACAAAACCCTTCCTTCTTCCTTAAGAAACTTTCCCTCTTTGAATATCGATCTTTGATTCGTCGTAACTTCTTCGTTACTTGATAGAATTTCCGTAAGTTCGTCTTATTATTCTTCCCGTACTTCCCTCTATCCGTACTGATATTAAAATCATTGTCTTTCTCGCTTTTCAAATTTCCCGTCTTTCTCAAGATG
>JAIUZE010021696.1:0-21986 GCA_022085475.1 Heliosperma pusillum | reverse complement strand
GGCAGCCATGCCCCGACTTGGATATAAACCCACCAAGCCGGGACACAAAAGCTATCAAGCAGTGAACTATATACTCGTTAAAGACAGTACGGACCTATCAATGTCATGGTCCAAGCTACTCATTTAGAATTAGACTGGTCAAGACGCCATATATTCATAATTCTCTATGGGTACTTAGTCAACACGACACCAACCATATAATCAAACAGTCACGGGGAAAACATCCTATCATGTGACTAATTGCTTATAAATCATATTCAAATATCATATCGCCTCATATCTACTAAGGCTCATTCATTCATTCATTAAATAAAACCTTACCTGAAGACAAATCCCCGACCCGAGTCCCGCGACGGGTCATCAGTCAAAACGGGGCTGACTAGATCTTAGTTTTACCAAACCCGTTTGGTCAAACCGGCTAGAAACAGAGTCTTTACACATTAGACTTAGACATAAAATCAACATATTCATTACATGTTATTTTATTAAACTTCCTATCATGTGAATTATTAAAATCATACGAAAAACCCGTTTGACTTAAAGGATATCAAATTAAACTACAATCTTGTATTATAATTTCTAACATGTGAGAAATAATAATTTATGAAAAACTTTTTAATGAAATATTTTACTTATTAATTTTCCCACTTGTTAAATATTACAAAACATAATATATAATAACGATAAACCCGAAAACCGTCACAAGTCCAAATATCTCCCGGGTCAAGGGCTGGGCCGGCCTGACTGGGCCGAAATGAACCGGGCCTTGTTGGGCCCACGGGCTGTTTTGGGCCAGTTTTTGGTCTACATTTATAAAACCGTTTCTTAATAATTTCTCGCATGCTTAACATATTTAAAACCCGTCAAAACAACAACAAAACAATCAATTATCGACACAACACCCAAGGACCATCCCCGGACCAAATCCAGACCGGGCTGGACCGGCCTGAACCGGGCCTGAACCGGCCGGTTTGGTCTGGTTTTTCCGGCCATTCCCCACGGTTCAAACAACCACAATTCCAGATTAATTCTAACATGTTTTTAATTAACAACATCCATTTTTAAACATCCAATTCAACCATCATCATACAAAAATCATGATTTTAAACGACTCATCCAAATATGTCAAGAACCAAAACATGTCATAAAAATTCCATACAACATACAAATAATTACTACTTATCATGTTATTACCAACAATCATAAATAACAATAATATGAACAAAAACAAAAGAAACAAAGGATATGTAACATTAAATCGTCGAGTAACTCGGAATCGTTACGTTAGCTAGCAAAACCAATTAGCACCAAAAAAATAAGAAGTATAAACCCGTCTACTAATCTTCACCCAAAATATACGAGTCTCCAAACTCGTCTTCAAAATCTTCCCCTATAAGAAATGACAAGAAAAACATTATTAGAATTAAAACTTGATTTTCCATAATTAAAGTGTTGAAAACGATTTTGTCGGAATTGAAAATAAACCGTACTTGCAGATGGAGAGCGAAGAGGAGATTCTAGAAATATAAGTTAGGACGGATTTGAATAAGAAATGAAGGTTTTATGATGATTTTGCTCAAGAACGACGAAGAACGACGAAGAACGACGAAGAACGACGAAGAACGATGAAGAACGATTAAAGAACGTGTTAATTAGATCTTAATTTGATTTATTGTAAAATGAAAAGTTGTTAGTGAGTAATGATGGAGTGTGAGCCGTGTACATATAGAAGAAATAATGAGTCGGGTTTTGAAATTGTTGTTACGGAATTGACTCGTGTTTTATTATTATAATAAGATAATTAATTAGATATTAAGTTAATTAAATCAAATATCTAGATATTATGTTATATTAATGAAAAGAAATGAAAATATCAAGCCCTATTAGAGGAAGAGGAGCCGTGTGGCTTGGTGAGAAATCGGGTCTGTTTTGTAAACGATTTGCGTAATTTTCGTTGACGGATCGATAAGGTAATAAATATCTAAGATATTATTATTAGATTAATCAAAATAATGAAAATATCCAAAAGTGAGTGGAAAAGGATGACATGGGCGTGTGACTCATGCCAAAGTCGGGTTTCGGGTTTGTTTATCGGGATTTACTATGACTCAGGATAGTTAAATGATGCTCGGGTTTAAACCGTAAAACCTTATTATAAATTCCGAATAAATTCAAAATAATTTTATTAAATTATGATAAATCTAAATAACTCTTAATAAAAATAAATTAAAAATATTATTTTTTTAAATAAAATTTCGGTCTTCAAACTTACAAGGCGAGTCGGAAAAAGTCAACGAAAGTCAAAGTTGACTTAAAAACGGGATTCTCATGGAATCTCTCAAAAATTCCAAATACGAACTCGGAATTTCAAAATTCGACTTGAAACAATAAATTCTAAATTAAAAACTTAAATATGCTGAAAAGTATTCGTAAAATATTTCACTAGAAAAATAGGGTACATTTCGGGTTGTTACAAGGGAAGTAGGTTCACACATGTAGATTGACATATTGATGCAATTGGATATAGGACATGCAAATAATTCATTGTGAGTTAAGAATGATGTGTTCATTACAATCATAGATCAGATGGTCTAGCAGGCTTTTAGGCAATTTACTAGGTCTTAATCCACCATGTCATGCTTTGTCTATTCAATTCTCGTATCTCTACCTTGGAAAAGAATTCCATTCTAGTCAATGATTTTGATCAGGAATCGTTAACTATCGTTATAGTCCAAACATGCATAGACACAATGTTTTAGAAGCACAATTTCTTTTATCCAATTATCATCTTTTAATCAACCTAACATGGCTACCCTACACCCTAGAAAGGTGACTACTCACTCATGATAATGTTTATATCAAAGATGATGGTGATAATGAAAACTAGGATAGACATGTTTATTTGATTTTGACAATAATTTAGGACTCTCTATGTAGCGATAATAACGACGCTAATTGATAATCTAAGAAATGAAATTACGATTATAACAACACAAAAATGAATCTATGATAATATGTATGGAAAATAGCAATCAAATAGAAAACATAAAGACATTAAACAAAGGATAAATAGAAATACCTAGGTGACGATCAACATCGAAAGTGATAACAATAATAGAAATCCCTTGCATAGAATAATCGTTCCTTGAATTACAACACTTGAACCCAACAAAGTAGATTACAAAGATTGAAATTCTTATTGATCTAAGCTAAAGTTTTGATGGAGAAAGGACAGAAATAAACTAAGGACTAAAGATTAAAAGAAGAAGAAAATGATCTAAACTAGAATTTCTAAACTAAAGAGAAGAGAAAGATTATTCTAAAGAGGATGTAAAAGAGATGTGTGAAGAGGATTGTGTTGAGAAGAGTGGCTGGAGCATCCTTTATATAGCATTAGGGTTTCGTGGGGAAGGGGTCGAGCATTGAACATATAGGACAAAAGGAGGAAGTTGAAGCAATTAGCTCAAAGCAACAGGGATCCCCGATCGGGTACACACTTACCCGATCGGGTAAGTTGCACTCTAGGTCCTTTGAATCTCGTTTCATCTCCCCTTGCATATGACTTGACTTCCATCATCCCCCTTGACCTCTTGAGTCGGGTTTGTTGATAGGGTTTGATGTAAAGCGATGAATTCTTCCGCTTAATTGATTGATCTTCCGACAACTGCGACATCGTCTTTAATTCTTCTCTCTTTTGAATTAGTGAACCTTCTTGAAATGCCTTTCACTTGGTCAAGCTTGCTTCTTCAAATCGTCGGGTTCTAGGCAAATGCTCGGGAATATAGAAAAAGGGCGTAGAAACGTCACTTTCCCTACAAAACAGGTTAGAACATAGGAATTCGCCTAGAACACGATATTAGCTCATAAAATGGCTTAACAAAGCACAAATGACATACAAAACCGAGCTAAAATGGGGGTTAAAATCATACAAATATTCACTTATCAAACTCCCCTAAGCTAAACCTTTGCTTGTCCTCAAGCAAACATAACAAACAATACCAGGACAAGGGTTGCATGCATTGGCTACTACACCATCAAGAAACAAATCTCAACGTAAAACTTTGGAAAGATAATGAATCATATCCCAAAAACAACGTTGGTAGGAATGATACATAAACATGGCTGAGATTTACATAACGGCGTAGCACAAAGAATTTCCCTACAGAATTTTCGGCTGTTGCATGAGCTTTTGACAAATGGACTCTCACGGCACGCTCGAACACTCATTGCATGTAAAAGGTGATTTCTTTATGTGTAAATGTTTTTGAGACACTCACCTATCTACGACTTATGAAAATGTGTCCGCAGTCTAATATGGTAAACAATTCAAAACACAAGTCAAAGATGCACATGGAAAAGAAGCCGAAAAAGAAATGAAGAAGACTTTGGGAAATGGGTGAAAGGTGGACAAATAGTTATGGTCATGTGAAGGTTAGAATGAGCTAGCAACTGATCAATGATAAATGAATACTCAATCCAAACTTTCGATTAATTCCCCAGAAGACGAAAAACAAAGCCAGAAGGAACTGATTGGCTTATTACACACGAAACACAAGGGTAAACGCCTTCTAGAGATACTCATAACTTCTTCTTTTATTTCTTTTTTCTTTTTTTCGATTTTTTTTTTCCTTTTCAATTTTTTCTTTCTCAATTTTCTTTCTTTCTTTTCTTTTGAACATCACTTCTTGAACATTTTCGTTCTCCCAAATTCACTTTGTCATTAAGGAACAAATCTTCTCTAAATAGCACCCATACACCATAGTCTAGCTACTAGCTCAAAAGGTAGGCAGTTTTTTATATGTAGCTATTATTTTTGTGAAGCATTTTTATGAAGGGGCTTATTTTGAAGGGTAATTCAAAGTGAAAAAGGCTTCAAATCATAGTGAATCATGAATGCAATGCTTATAGAAATGAAATGAGAACCATACTTATGCATTTTGACATGACACATATCACAAGGAGAACTACACACACCTAAATGAGACTGGGTGTAGATGTACCAGTCTAAGGAGGTTCTACCTTACAATATATGTAACTTTGCAAATGTCAAGATCAAGCGTACTCATCTATAGATTCATTCCATGCCTACTGTGTACAAGACTTCGCCATGTATGCACAATTCAATGAATATTGAATCATTATCTTTTGAAAGCTCTAAGTTTGGGAAATGTATCATGATAGCATAGTAAACAATCAAGCAAAGCATGAAAAGCATTCAATTGTGTTCAAAATTTTAAAATTTCTCTCTTTTCTTTATTCAAAAAGTTGAAAAATATAAACAACTAAAATGCAAAATGGGAAAATGCAATCCCTCCCCTAAGCTAAACATCGCATTGTCCTCAATATGAGCACAAAGACTAAATATGCAACGAGATGCTTAATGGGAAGAAGGGTAAAAAGGGAAAAATGAAAGAAGAATGAAGCTTACTAGTGAGCGTGGACTCCCCCAAGCTAGTCTTTTGGACTCGACAAGGAAGGTATTTATAGATTCCTCAAAAACTCTTTCATGTGCAAAGTAAATCTAACAAAACAAAAGGGAAAGCAAAAATAAAATGCAAAAGGAAAGGGAAAACACGGGTTGCCTCCCGAGAAGCGCTGGTTTAACGTCCTGCTCGACGAATTCTTCTATGAAATCATTTGGTTGGGGATTGACGCTCTATATAGACAATATCTAAGCATCCGATAATAGAATTGCTATAGTAGAGTTTCAGTCTGTGTCCATTGACCTTGAATTTTTCACCATTGCTAGCCATTATTTCCACATAACCGTATTTGCTCACATATGTGACAGTGAATGGTCCAGACCATCGTGATCGAAGTTTTCCCGGAAAAATTTTCAAACGGGAGTTGAAAGGAAGTACTTGGTCACCGACATTAAAGTCTTTTCTAATTATCCTCATGTCGTGCCAACGCTTCGTTTTCTCTTTATAGATCCTATAATTCTCGTAATCTTGCAAAAGAAATTCTTCTAGCTCATTGAGTTGCAAAAGTCGTCTATCAGCGCTAAGCTTAGTGTCTAAGTTGAGTTCTTTGATAGCCCAGTAAGCTTTGTACTCTAACTCGACAGGAAGATGACAGGCCTTTCCATAAACCAATCGATAAGGAGATGTTCCAATTGGGGTTTTGAAAGTTGTGCGATAAGCCCATAAGGTGTCATCGAGCTTATTACTCCAATCTGTTCTAGATCTTGAGACTACTTTCTGGAGAATTGTTTTCAGCTCTGTGTTCGAAACTTCTACTTGACCGCTGGTCTGGGAGTGGTAGGCTAAACCTCGTCTGTGATACACACCATACTTGGAAAGCAGAGTGTCTTACTGCTTTTCTCCGAAATGAGTTCCTCGATCACTTATCACGGCTCTGGGTACACCAAAACGCGGAAAGATGATCTTCTTAAATAGTCGTATCACAGCTCTAGCATCATTGGTGGGGGTGGCAATTGCTTCTACCCACTTTGAAACATAGTCGACATCGACTAAGATGTAACGACTTCCATTAGAAGAAGGGAATGGTCCTTGATAGTCAATACCCCAGAAATCGAATATTTCGACTTCTAATATGCCGTTTTGAGGCATTTCATGTCTTTTGGATATTTGACCTATTCGTTGACAAGCATCACAAGCCATACCAAAGTCTTTTGAATCTTTAAACATCGAGGGCCAGAAAAACCCGGATTGTAAGACTTTGGCTACGGTCTTGGATGGACCATGATAACCACCATAAGCAGATGAGTGACATCCTTCTAAAACTCCTTTAACTTCCCACTGGGGGATACATCGTCTATATAGACCATCTGAGCACTGCTTGAAAAGATAGGGGTCATCCCAAACTAAGAACTTTGCATCATGCAAAAAAAATTTTCTTTGGTTATAAGAAAGGTCAGAAGGTAGCTGGCGACTGACAAGAAAATTGTCAATATCAGCATACCAAGGAGAAGAGTCCGCAATTGCCTTTAATGAATCATCAGCAAACAAATCATTAATTGGCGTTGGTAATCCTATTTCAGTTACTCTTATCCTTGAGAGGTGGTCAGCGACTACATTTTCTACTCCTTTCTTATCCCGGATCTCTAAATCAAACTCTTGAAGGAGTAAGATCCATCGGATAAGTCTAGGTTTTGTATCTTTCTTTGAAAGCAGATATTTCAAGGCAGCATGGTCAGTATAGACAATGACTTTTGTTCCTATAAGGTAAGAACGGATGGAATTTGTCTAAGGCATAGACAATGGCGAGAAGTTCTTTCTCAGTCGTGGCATAGTTGATTTGGGCAGGATCTAAGGTTTTACTAGCATAGTAAATTGCATGAAGGAATTTTTCCTTTCTTTGCCCTAAAACAACTCCTACGGCATAATCACTCGCATCGCACATCAATTCAAAAGGCAGATTCCAATCAAGTGACCGGATTATAGGTGCGGTGATTAAAGCGCGTTTGATTTTGTTGAATGCCTCAAGGCATTCCTGTGTGAAATTAAAAGGTGCATCCTTGAAAAGGAGCTGAGTTAGGGGCTTGGCTATTTTTGAAAAATCTTGTATAAATCGTCGGTAAAAACCAGCGTGGCAAAGGAAACTCCTGATTCCTTTTACATTAGCAGGTGGTGGCAGTTGTTCAATAACTTGGATCTTAGCTCGATCCACTTCTATACCCCTTTCTGAAACAATGTGTCCTAAAACTACACCTTCGTTCACCATGATGTGACACTTTTCCCAGTTGAGAACAAGGTCGACTTGTTCACAGCGTTTTAGAACTCTGGATAGATTTGTCAAACAATTATCAAAGGAAATGCCATAGACGCTATAGTCGTCCATAAATAATTCCATGATAGTTTCAACAAAATCTGAAAAGATACTAGTCATGCAACGCTGGAAAGTGGCAGGTGCATTACACAAGCCAAATGGCATTCTGTGATAAGCGAAAGTACCATAGGGACAGGTGAAGGTGGTTTTCTCTTGGTCCTCAGGGTGGATAAGAATTTGGAAAAATCCTGAGTAACCATCTAGATAGCAGAAGTATTTGTGGCAAGCTAACCTCTCTAGCATTTGATCAATGAAGGGTCGAGGATAGTGATCTTTTCTAGTTGATTGATTCAGTTTTTTGTAGTCAATACACATACGCCATCCCGTCACAATCCTTGTGGGGATGAGCTCATTCTTTTCATTTTTGACTACTGTTGTTCCTCCTTTCTTGGGAACAACTTGAACAGGGCTAACCAATTTAGAGTCAGAGATTGCATAGATTATGCCAGCATCTAGCAATTTCATAACTTCAGTTTTAACTACTTCCTGCATGTTGGGATTAAGACGGCATTGACCTTGAACACAAGGTTGTTGGCCTTCTTCTAGATTGATTCTATGCATGCAGAAGTCAGGGCTTATGCCAGTCAGATCTTCAAGTTTATATCCTATTGCCTTTTTACGCTTTTTCAAGACAGTCAATAGTGAGGTTAACTGATTTTCATCTAGGAGAGCACTGACTATGAGTGGGCAATGTTCAGATTCATCTAAAAAAGCATATTTTAGATTCGAGGGAAGAGGTTTTAGTTCAGGTTTGTGTACTTCTGCCTTGGCAGGAGTATCAATTAAGCTTATGAACTCTTCAACTTCTTCAGACGGTATCTCTTTTCCGGTCAAGTCCTTTTCCAGCTCACTGATCTCAAAATTGTCGTTCTTAGAGATATTCTCCAACAATAAGATTGCTTCTAAAGGATCCTCGATTATTGATGGATACAGAGATTCATCAATAATTGAGTCGACAATATCAAGGAAGCAACAAGGCTCTTCAAGCATGGGGCTTTTCATTGCACTGTTTAAGTTATAGGTGACTTTATCATCACCTACTTCTAGTGTCAATTTTCCATTCTTGACATCGATTACTGCTCCCGCAGTGTGTAAGAATGGCCTTCCTAAAATGATAGGTATTTGCAAATCTTCAGCCATGTCTAACACAATGAAATTGACGGGAATGAAAAACCTCCCTACTTTGACAGGCACATCTTCTAAAACTCCCATAAGTTGTTTTAGAGAACGATCTGCCATTTGCATAGTGATACTAGTCCATTTGAGAATTCCCATATTCAATTTTTCGCAGATGGAATAGGGCAAGACACTTACACTAGCACCTAGATCGCATAAAGCTTTATCGATTGTGTAGGTGCCTATAGTGCAAGGTATAGAGAAACTACCAGGATCCTTTAACTTAGGAGGGGACTTATTTTGCAATAAAGCACTGCATTCAGCTGTGAATGCTATGATTTCAACATCATCTAAAGTCCTCTTCTTAGTTAAGATATCCTTCATGAATTTCGTGTAAGAAGGGATTTGAGTGATTAATTCAGTGAAGGGAACCGTTACTTGGAGGTTTTTGACTACTTCCATGAATTTGCTAAACTGGGTTTCCTTATGATTTCTCCTCAAACGTTGGGGAAATGGAACTTGGATTTTGATGGGTTCCTTTTCAGGTTCATCCTTCTTTTCAGGTTTGTTTTCCGCTTCCTTAGCGGTGGATGGTTGAGAATCTTTTTGGCTCTCTACTTGTGTAGGCTCAACTATTGGTTCTTTGGGTTGCTGAGGTTCCTTATAAGTGGTACCACTCCTAAGGGTGATAGCATTAGCGGTGTCCCTCGGTTGCTCACCATGAGGTAGGAGTTGGCCTTGTTTTGTTTGGGCATTAGAGGCAGCCAATTGGGCCATTTGAGTTTCAAGCATCTTGATAGCAGCACTTTGAGCTTGATCACTCTTTTGAAGTTGAGCAAACATTGAATCTTGTTTTTGAACAACGTGGAGAAGCATGGATTCAATTTTGCTCAAGCTTGAGTCATTAGGTTGGCTATGATTTTGGGGTGGTTGGTGTTGAGGTTGGTCTTGGTAAGGTTGATTGAAGTTAGGTTGTGCAGCAGGAGCTCACCCAAGGGGCCTTGATGATCAAGCCCCAAACAAGGCAGGCCTGACCCCAAGGGCCCCTCAGATGGAAGCTAGAGTTACAAGGTCTAAACAACAAGATATGACAAGCCAAGATCAAGCCAGGACAAGCCACACCAATGAGGAAGACAGTCCAGGGCTCATCAATCCATACCAAACCCCAACACAACCCACATTACCCACACAAGACAGAAACAAAGTCATTCAGGCCCAGGCAGACCAATCAACAAATCCTGCAGCTCGGAGGTACACCAGGGCATCCCAACCACCCCCACCATGGCCCACCATCAAGCCAACCCTCTAAGCTACAAGTTTGCCCAGGACAAACCATTTTGAAGTCTAGCAAAAACCCATGAAACAGACACCCCAACGATAGAGTCCAGTAAGCAGCATAGCAGAGGCAGTACATGTTCAGATGATGTTTTCTTTTGCCTAAGTCAACTTGTCTTCATCTAAGGCAGGTTTATTTACATCCTCATAAGAGTGGAGAGTTCCAAGGAGCAACAAAACACCCTGAGCAAAGCACAAGATAACAAGAACAACATAGTTCTATTTCAGGAAAAATACAAAAACTACTTTATTGCTTTTTGCATCAGTCTGTTTGTGTCTCTTGTGTCTGTACTAGCTAGTTGTTAAACTCGTCCTCTTGTGAGTTTCTTAATTAGTGTCAGTAGAAGTAGTTTAGATCCTAAGCTGGCCCTTCGATGACTTATACATCCAATAGTTCACAAGATATCAACCTCTCTATATAAGGAGGTCTTGTATGTTGTTGTAAGGCAGACTTTATGAATGAATGAATTAAATGCACTGAAACTATTCAGAAAAGACAACTAAACAATGACAAATTTGAGCTAAGATTAAGACACTTGCAAGTACTCTGTTTCTGTTTGAATTGATTGTTAAAGAACAAGGATAGGACCTTAACCAAAGCACAAAGCCAATGGTTGAGGGTTGAACCTTGAGCCCAGCACACAGCTAAGGACCCAAGCTCACTTCCAAGCACAAAGCAAAGGAAGCTGTCTCAAGCACACAGCCAAGAGATGCAACAGAAACAGGGTTTCAGTTTTATGTTTTACTTCAAATCTGATTTGCATTTCATTAGGTAAAGGCCTTATATAGGCAACAAGGATACAACTCAGACGTTAGGAGATATCTAGGGCCACAAAGGCTTACAACATGAAACAAAATAACAGCTACAAACTTGCAGGAAAACTGACATAAAGTAGATAAAGCAGAAAAGTAATTCTAATAGGACAATCTGCCTTAATGGGTTTGTTGGGGTTGAAACTGGTGGAGGGGTGGACTTCTGAGCTTGATTCTTGAGCTCAACTGAAGTGGGATGGATGCCAAAGGTCCTTCTAAAAGGCCCTCGAGTTTTTTTGATTATAAAAGGAAAGTTTGATAGTGACATGTTAACTACTGCAAAAAGGCTGAAATCTGGACAGTCTGAAGTTGTCCCTAAGCTAACTCTTTGTGTGTTTGTTTCTGGGGAGGGAAGTCCTGGGGAAAGTTGTAGAGGACATTCCCAAGACATAGGTTTGAGGGTTGGTTAGGCTTGTTTGATTGTGTGGGGCCCCATGGACCTTGTTTAGAAAAGCAGTGATAGGCTGTTTTTGGCTGGGGGCTGTTTTGTTGTGTTGGGTTTGTTGGGCTGTTGGCTGAGCTTTGTTGTGGCCTAGTCTTGGGAAGTGGATGGCTAGGCTTTGTTATGGTTGTGGTGGTGTTGTCTTAGCAGGCTTGAAGTGGTTGTGGCTTGGACTGAATAGAACATTGTCATAGCTGGTCATGGTGTTGTCTGAATGTAGGTTGTTGTTTTGATGTTGAGTCTTGTCTTGAGTTTGTGGCTTGTCTTGAGCTCGTGTCATGGCTCGTGTCATGGCTTGGTCACATACTCCCGTTGCAACCTCCTTTTCTTGAAAAGGATTTGCCCTCAAATCTTCCTCACCTTCATCATCTGATTCACCATGGTAAGGACTCAGGTCTCCAACATTGAAAGTACCATGTACACCATAGCTTCCTGGTAGATCCACCTTGTAAGCATTGGTGTCTATCTTCTCCAATATCTCAAATGGTCCATCAGCTCTTGGCATGAGCTTGTTTCTCCTCTTGTCTGAAAATCTCTCTTTTCTTAAATGCAACCATACAAGATCCCCTGCCTTGAATTCCCTTGCTTTCTTAGGCCCCGTGGACCTAGCTTTGTACAACTCATTGGACCTTTCAATCTGCTTCTTGACTTGCTCATGAATCTGTATCATTTGCTCAACTCTTTTCTTTGCATCATAGCTTGCCTTGTTTCCTTTGACTGGTGCTAGGTCTGTAGGCATGAGAGGATTAGTGCCATAAACTGTTTCAAAAGGACTTTTACCTGTGCTGCTGGAGGGAGCTCTATTGAAGGCAAATTCAGCTTGTGCTAGCTTGAGGTCCCAATCTTTTAATGACTTAGAAACAATGCTCCTTAAGATCTTCCCTAGTGTTCTGTTAGTGACTTCTGTCTGCCCATCAGTTTGGGGATGTTGAGAAGTACTAAACAATAACCTGGTCTTCAACAGCTTCCACAAGGTTCTCCAGAAATGGCTCATGAACTTTGTGTCTCTATCTGAGACAATGCTTCTAGGGACCCCATGTAACTTGACAACCTCCCTAAAGTATAGTTCAGCTACCCCCAATGCATCCTCAGTCTTCTTACAAGCAATGCAATGTGCCATCTTGCTGAATCTATCTACAACCACCATGATTGAATCTTTTCCCCTTTGAGTTCTAGGTAAGGCTACAATAAAGTCCATACTGAGGTCTTCCCATGGCTTGTTGGGTACTGGAAGTGGTGTGTAAGGGCCTGCTTGAAAGTGTGCCTTGGCTAGTTGACAAGATCTGCATATCTTGAGGGCATCTTGCACATCACTGAGCATCTTAGGCCAATAGAACTGGTCTTGTAAGATGTCATAGGTCTTCTGTACCCCAAAGTGACCAGCAAGGCCATTGGAGTGAACCTCTTTGACCAGTAGTCCCCTATAAGGTCCCTTAGGCACACACAGTTTGTTTCCATAGAATAAGTCTCCTTCTTGAGCTGTGTACTTGCTCCCTTTCTTGACTTGCCCTTCTTGGTGTACCTCCCATTCATGCTTGAAGTCTGGGTCCTCTTGATAGAGCTCTTTCATAAATTCAAACCCCAAAACCCTTTGCTCCATGAAGGTCAACATTACAGACCTTCTAGACAATGCATCAGCTACAACATTGTTCTTACCTTCTATGTACTTGCTGGAGAATGAGAAGGATTGCAAGAACTCTACCCATTTGGCATGTCTGGGGTTGAGTTGGTGTTGTCCATTGATGTATTTGAGAGCCTCATGATCAGAATGAAGCACAAAAGGCTTAGGCTTCAAGTAGTGTCCCCAATGATTTAATGCCCTCACAATGGCATAGAATTCCTTGTCATATGTGGAATAGTTAAGCTTGGCCCCATTTAGCTTCTCACTAAAGTATGCCACAGGTTTCTTTTCTTGAGTAAGCACAGCTCCTATGCCAAGACCACTGGCATCACACTCTACCTCAAAGAGTTTGTTAAAGTCTGGTAGAACCAATATTGGAGACGTGCACAATAGCTCTTTGATCAGATTGAAGGACCTTTCAGCCTTCTCATTCCACTTGAACTCTCCCTTCTTCATGCACTCAGTAATAGGGGCCATGATTGAACTAAACCCTTGTATGAACCTCCTATAGAAAGATGCCAACCCATGGAAACTTCTTACATCAGTAACAGTTGGGGGAATGGGCCATTCCTTGATTGCTTGCACTTTCTCAGGATCAACTGCTACCCCTTTCTTAGAGATGATGAACCCAAGGAAGTAAACCTCAGGCTGCATGAAGGTGCACTTCTCTAGCTTGCCATACCACTTGTTTTCTCTTAGGACCTCAAACAACAACTTCAGATGTTGCAAATGTTCTCCCTTAGTTGAACTGTAAATAAGAATATCATCAAAGTAAACCACTACACACCTGCCTAAGTAAGGCCTTAGGACCTCTGTCATCAACCTCATGAAGGTGCTAGGAGCATTAGACAACCCAAAAGGCATCACTAGCCATTCATAGAGCCCATGTTTAGTCTTGAAAGCTGTCTTCCATTCATCCCCTGCTCTTATCCTCACTTGGTGGTAGCCCTGATCAAGTAAAAATTCAACTAAACCCGTACCGAATGGGTATGATCTCAATTTATTATTATAAGGATCTTTTTGTGGGTCTATAGTTACATTCAATCTTAGTGAACACTTGAGCCCCACTTAGCTCATCCAGAATATCATTAAGTCTAGGTATGGGAAACCTATACTTGATGGTAATGTTGTTGATGGCCCTACTATCAATACACATACGCCAAGTCCCATCCTTCTTTGGCACAAGCAAGGCTGGTACAGCACAAGGACTGAGGGACTCTATGACATAGCCCTTGTTGAGTAGTTCACCTACTTGAAGTTGGAGCTCTTGTGTAGCCTTAGGGTCACTCCTGTAGGCTGGCTTGTTGGGTAAGATAGCTCCAGGCACTAGGTCAATGTGGTGCTCTATCCCTCTAAGTGGTGGCAGTCCACTAGGAAGCTCAGTAGGGACGACATCACCATAACTTTCTAGGATAGATTTGACCTCTTCAGGGATATCAATGATACTCATCCCAGTCTCCTTGACTAGCAATATGTATACATGTTGTAGCTCACTTAGCTCTTGTGCTATTTCTGATTCACTTATCAACATGACTTCTTTGGAAGCCTCACTCATGGGGTTTGGGTTGATTTTTAAAGCAGGTGGTAAAGGTGCTAGGGTGATCTTCTTCTTCCCATACTTGAAGGTGTAGGTGTTGTCTCTCCCATGGTGTATGGCATCCCTATCAAACTCCCATGGTCTCCCAAGCAGAAGGTGACATGCATCCATAGGTAGAACATCAAAAAGACTCTCATCCACATACCCTTTACCAATTGAGAAAGGTATAACACATTGTTTATCCACCTTGATCTCAGCCCCTTTGGTTAGCCATCTGAGTTTGTAAGGTAGGGGGTGGTCTTTGGTGGGTAGAGCTAGCTTGTCTATCAGTGTTTTGGAGGCCACATTAGTGCAGCTTCCCCCATCAATAATGAGGTTACATACTCTACCCTTGATGGTACATCTGGTCCTAAAGATCTGGGGTCTTTGGTCCTCTTCCAAAGGTTGTGGTTGAGTATGCATTACCCTCCATGTTACCAAACTTAACCCTGCATCAGGCTCTATCAACTCCTCACTAGCCTCTACCTCAGGCTCTTCCATCTCTTCATCATAGACCAACACTTCATCATCTCCCCAATGGATTATTTCTAGGGTACTCAGAGCCCTTTTAGATGGACATTCTCTAGCAAAATGTCCATACCCTTGACATTGAAAGCACTTTTTGAGAGGGGTAGTCTTCCTTTGGCCTGCCTCAATAGCCTTGCCTTTATCAAGGTTGAAAGGAGTCTTAACAGGAACCACAGGTTCTCCTATCTTAACTCCTACAAAAGGTTTGAAGGTGGGGGTTCTGGAAGGTGTCTTAGAAAAACTGGCCTTTCCTTTTCCCAATTTCTCTACCCTTAAAGACAGGTTGACAGCTTCCTCAAAGGAGTATATGTTTTGTAACCTGACTTTGCTAGCTATCCTTTCATCCAACCCCTCTAAGAACCTTGCTATCTTTTGTTCAGATTTCTCAACAACCTCACATTGCAAAGTGAGTTGTTCAAAGTCTCTTAGGTAGGACTCTAAAGGTCTTTGGTCTTGCTTTAGGTGAGGAAGCTTAATGAACATGTCTTGAGTGTAGTCCCTAGAGACAAACTTAGCTCTCATTTTCTTTTTCAGTTTGAGCCATGACTTTACAGGTTCTTTCCCTTCTCTAACCCTCAAGGTTTTCATGTTTTCATACCAAAGTGAGGCATAGCCTTTTAGTTTCATGATAGCAACCTTAAAGCCTTTCTATCAGTGTATCCTTTAAACTCAAAGACTCTTTCTACAGACCTTAGCCAATCTAAGAAATCATCAGGGTTCAAGCTACCTAGAAAGTCAGGAATCTCTACCTTGATATCTTTGTCTTGGTGTATGAGAAGACTGTGATCTGAGCCATCTGAATCTGACATTTCAAACTGATCTACAGGTTGTCTCCTCCTTACTCCACCTTGTGGGAAAGGGGCTCCTCTTCCTCGACCTCTGCCTCCCCTTGTATCATTGTTCTGTTGGCCCTCAAGGAGTTCATTGACAGATCTAGAGACCTCCATTACAGTTCTGACAAGATCTTGAACTGTGTTTTCAAGACCTGTGATTCTCTCTTCACTCATGGTTGTATTGTGTGTTTTTAATGTAGTTAGGTAGATGAACTCACAAACCAAAGCTCTGATAACCAATTTGCACTGAAACTATTCAGAAAAGACAACTAAACAATGACAAATGGAGCTAAGATTAAGACACTTGCAAGTACTCTGTTTCTGTTTGAATTGATTGTTAAAGAACAAGGATAGGACCTTAACCAAAGCACAAAGCCAATGGTTGAGGGTTGACCCTTGATCCCAGCACACAGCTAAGGACCCAAGCTCACTTCCAAGCACAAAGCAAAGGAAGTTGTCTCAAGCACACAGCCAAGAGATGCCACAGAAACAAGGTTTCAGTTTTATGTTTTACTTCAAATCTGATTTGCATTTCATTAGGTAAAGGCCTTATATAGGCAACAAGGATACAACTCAGACATTAGGAGATATCTAGGGCCACAAAGGCTTACAACATGAAACTAAATAACAGCTACAAACTTGCAGGAAAACTGACATAAAGTAGATAAAGTAGAAAAGTAATTCTAATAGGACAATCTGCCTTAATGGGTTTGTTGGGGTTGAAACTGGTGGAGGGGTGGACTTCTGAGCTTGATTCTTGAGCTCAACCGAAGTGGGATGGATGCCAAAGGTCCTTCTAAAAGGCCCTCGAGTTTGTTTGATCATAAAAGGAAAGTTTGATAGTGACATGTTAACTACTGCAAAAAGGCTGAAATCTGGACAGTCTGAAGTTGTCCCTAAGCTAACTCTTTGTGTGTTTGTTTCTGGGGAGGGAAGTCCTGGGGAAAGTTGTAGAGGACCTTCCCAAGACATAGGGTTGAGGGTTGGTTAGGCTTGTTTGATTGTGTGGGGCCCCATGGACCTTGTTTAGAAAGGCTGTGATAGGCTGTTTTTTGGCTGGGGGCTGTTTTTGTTGTGTTGGGTTTGTTGGGCTGTTGGCTGAGCTTTGTTGTGGCCTAGTCTTGGGAAGTGGATGGCTAGGCTTTGTTCTGGTTGTGGTGGTGTTGTCTTAGCAGGCTTGAAGTGGTTGTGGCTTGGACTGAATAGAACATTGTCATAGCTGGTCATGGTGTTGTCTGAATGTAGGTTGTTGTTTTGATGTTGTGTCTTGTCTTGAGTTTGTGGCTTGTCTTGAGCTCGTGTCATGGCTCGTGTCATGGCTTGGTCACATACTCCCGTTGCATTAAACTTTGAGAAATCCCTCAAATTTATCAAACTTGTGCTAAGAGTTGTAGTTTGAAACAAGCCTGATACATCTCCAAGGTGTTTGATCAGTGCCTTGTCTTGTGAGTCAAGTTATATCTGTGCTTTGCTGTGGTTAACTTGCTTGCTGTTTGAGGCTAGTCTAGGGTGTTTGTGCTCTGCTGTAACACTTGAAAACTGTCTCTAAAACCAGTCTTTGAGTCCTTTCTCTTGTGCCTTGTTGTAGAGGAGTGTCTCTAAGTCATATCCTTTGAGTTTCCAACTAAATAACTCACCCTCTTTAAAACAACATCCATTTGTTACTTGACATTGTTCTCAGTTTGAGTCAATCTAATCAAGTTTCCTTAAAACTTGTAAACCTTAGTAGTTTACACTCTAATTTGGTTATCAGAGCTTTGGTTGAGAGTCTTAGTGAGTTCATTTTCCCTAACTACATTTAAAAACACAAAAATAGCCCAATGAGTGAAGAGAGACTAGCAGGAGTAGAAGCAAGGTAGGAGGATCTGGCTGGGATTGTAACCACCCTAACCAGAACCCTGGACCAGGTTATAGGCAACCATTTGCTTGCTGGAGGAAGAGGCAGAGGACGTGGAATAGGCCAAGGAGGAGGCAGAGGAAGGCCACCTGATGATGAAGAGTATCCAGACTCAGATGACTCAACAAGAAGCAGAGCTTCCATCCACAGGAACACAGACAAGCATCTTAAGGTAGATATCCCTGAGTTTTCTGGTAGTCTTAATCCTGATGACTTGTTAGAATGGCTAAGAGAAGTAAAAAGGATCTTTGAGTACAAAGGATACAATGATTCTAAGTCTTTTAAAGTAGCCATCCTTAAACTGAAAGGGTATGCTTCCCTTTGGTATGAAACTATGAAAGGGTTAAGGGCTAGGGAAGGTAAAGAACCCATCAAGTCTTAGACTAAACTGAAAAAGAAACTGTTAGACAAATTTGTTGCTAAGGATTACACCCAGGATCTGTTTATCAAGTTGTCTAAGTTGAAACAAGGAGACAAACCAGTTGAATCTTATCTGAGAGAGTTTGAACAACTCACCTTACAGTGTGATATAAATGAGAAACCTGAGCAAAGGATTGATAGGTACTTAGAAGGTCTAGATAAGAACATTGCTAACAAGGTTAGGATGCAACCTCTGTGGTCATTTGATGATGTTGTCAACTTATCTCTGAGAATTGAGAAGATAGGGAAGACTAAGCCTTTTACACCAAAACCTGTTAGGCCTTTTCAAACCAGACCTTATAGTGGGTTTAGAGCCATGGATACCCCTAAGACAGCACCCCCACCTACCTTAGACAAGGGAAAGGGCATCATGGGTCAAAAGCCAAGCACTTCATTGACTGAGAACAGAATTAGGTGCTTCCAATGTCAAGGCTATGGGCATTTCAGGAAGGATTGCCCTTCTAAGAAGACCTTAACCATAATGGAAGTTGAGGCTTGGGAGAAAGAGGGTCTAGTTGAGTATGAGAGGGATGAGCCTGAGGTTGAAGAAGTGGTGAGTGAGGAAGACGAGTCTAGTCAGGAGGCAATAGTGGCACTCCCTGACACAGGCCACAGCTTAGTCCTATGGAGAGTAATGCATTCACAACAGATACCTTTGGAGGAGGATCAAAGGTCCCTCATTTTCAGGAGCAGATGTACCATAAAAGGGAGGGTTTGTAATCTTATTATAGATGGAGGTAGTTGTACCAATGTGGCTTCTGTTACTATGGTTGATAAGCTGAAGTTGAGCACTCAAGATCACCCTCACCCCTATAAGTTGAGATGGCTAAGTAAAGAAGCAGAGGTTAAGGTGGATAAGAAATGCATGGTCCCTTTCTCCATTGGAAGTGTGTACAAGGATGAAGTATTGTGTGATGTGGTTCCAATGGATGCCTGTCACTTGCTATTAGGAAGGCCATGGGAGTTTGATAAAAGCTCCATACACCAAGGAAGAAGCAATACCTATTCTTTCAAGCATGGGAGCAGGAAGGTGACATTAGCCCCCTTGCAACCACACCAGAAGAGCTATGGAAGTCCAAGTATGGCTGAGGATTTTAGTGGAGTTGTATTTCTATCTGAGTCAGCAATGGTCAAGGAGTGTAGTGAGGAGCAACCTATAGTAATGATGCTATCAAAAGAAGTTCAGGAAGAGGAGTCTAAGGTGATCCCTGCAGATGTTAAGCCCCTCATTGATCAGTTCAAGGAAGTGTTTCCAGAGGAACTTCCTGATGGCTTACCCCCTTTGAGAGGGATTGAACACCAAATAGACCTTGTGCCAGGGTTTGTACTACCTAATAGACCAGCATATAGGTGTGATCCCAAGGCTACACAAGAGCTGCAGAAACAAGTTGGAGAGTTGATGAGTAAAGGGTTTGTTAGGGAATCTTTAAGTCCATGTGTTGTGCCTGCATTGTTGGTTCCTAAGAAGAATGGGACTTGGAGGATGTGCATAGATAGCAGGGCTATCAACAACATCACAGTCAAGTATAGGTTCCCTATACCTAGGCTTGATGACATGTTGGATGAGCTGAGTGGCTCAAGGTTCTTTTCTAAGATTGATTTGAGGCAAGGTTACCATCAATTGAGGATCGGAGAAGGAGATGAGTGGAAGACAACCTTCAAAACAAAGCATGGCCTTTATGAGTGGCTTGTCATGCCCTTTGGCCTGTCAAATGCCCCAAGTACCTTCATGAGATTGATGACAGAAGTGCTTAGGCCTTGCCTAGGGAGATTTGTGGTGGTATACTTTGATGATATCCTCATCTACAGCAAGAGCAAGGATAATCACTTGAGGCATCTTGAGGCTGTGTTTGAAATACTTAAGGAGAGTAAACTCTTTGGGAAGCTTGAGAAATGCACCTTCATGACTGAGGAAGTCAAGTTTCTAGGATATGTGGTATCTGGTAGGGGCATTTCATTTGATCAAGACAAGATCATTGCAGTACAGTCTTGGCCTATCCCTAAGAACATTACAGAAGTAAGAGGGTTTCATGGCCTAGCCTCTTTCTATAGGAGGTTCATTAAAAACTTTAGCACTATTGCAGCACCCCTCACTGAATGTATGAAGAGAGGAGAGTTCACTTGGACTGAGAATGCCTTGCAGGCTTTCAAACACATGAAGAAGCTTTTGTGCAGTGCACCTATCCTCAGGTTGCCAAACTTTGATTGCCTATTTGAGGTTGAGTGTGATGCAAGTGGAGTGGGAATTGGAGCTGTCCTCATCTAAGAGAAGAAGCCTGTAGCCTACTTTAGTGAAAAGCTAAGTGGTGCCAAGCTGAACTATTCTACATATGATAAAGAGTTCTATGCTCTTGTCAGAGCTCGAAGGCATTGGAGTCATAACCTAAAGCCCAAGCCTTTTGTCCTACACTCTGATCATGAGGCATTGAAGTACATATGAGGTCAACATAAGCTCAGTCACAGGCATGCTAAGTGGGTGGAGTTCCTCCAGTCATTCACCTTTTCTAGCAAATACAAAGAGGGCAAACAGAATGTGGTGGCTGATGCTTTGTCTAGGAGGTACACTCTGCTATCAACCATGGAGCAAAGGGTTCTTGGCTTTGAGTTCATGAAAGATATGTATCAGGAAGATCCAGACTTTGCAGAAGATTGGTTAGCACAGAAAGAGGGAACAAGGACCATTTATTCACCCTACACCCTGCAAAATGGATTCTTGTTCAAAGGAAACAAGCTGTGTGTTCCCAGAGGATCTTATAGGAGTCTATTGATCAAGGAGGTACATGGAAGTGGCCTTGGAGGACACTTTGGGGTTCAGAAAACTATGGACATACTACAAGATCAATTCCACTGGCCTAAGATGATGGGAGAAGTTCAAATAGTGCTCAGAAGGTGTGGAGTTTGTCAAAAGGCCAAGAGTTCTTTCCAAGCAGGACCTTACACTCCACTACCAGTCCCATGTAGGCCTTGGGAGGATGTAAGTATGGATTTCATAATGGCATTACCTAGGACAGCAAGAGGGAAGGATTCTATCATGGTGGTTGTGGATAGGTTCAGTAAGATGACACATTTCATTGCTTGCAAGAAGACTGAGGATGCTGTGAGTGTAGCAGAGCTATACCTTGATGAGGTGGTGAGGTTACATGGAGTCCCAAGGACTATTGTGTCTGACAGAGACACAAAGTTTATGAGCCATTTCTGGAGAACATTGTGGAAGCTGCTTAACACTAGGTTGTTGTTTAGTACCTCCCATCATCCTCAAACAGATGGCCAAACTGAGGTGACCAACAAGACCTTAGGAAGGATCTTGAGGTGTATAGTCAGCAAAGCTCTCAAGGATTGGGACTTGAAGTTGGCTCAAGCAGAGTTCTCTTTCAATAGAGCTCCATCAGCAGCCACAGGCCACTCCCCCTTTGAAGTGGTCTATGGTACTAACCCCTTAATGCCTTTGAGTTTGTCTAATGTGTGCAGGTCAGAGGTCCACTATGATGCCAAGAAGAGGGTGGAACAAATGCTTAAACTCCATGAATCAGTTAGAAAGCAAATTGAGAGAGCCAATGATCTATACAAAAAGAATGCCAAGGTTCCTAAGACCAAGAAAGACTTTGCACCAGGAG
>JAIUZE010021692.1:0-12557 GCA_022085475.1 Heliosperma pusillum | reverse complement strand
TGATAAGAATACTAAGTATACCCTGTGAACCTGTAAGAGATTTATACATGTTATCACACTCATTGTGGAGGACACTAGCTCCAACAATCTCCCACTTGTCCTTACAAGTGTATGTGCGATAACCGATTCTCATATCCAAAATTTCTCCCACTTAATGTAAAACAATTTGCATAGTCCGTATTCACAAAGTTCGTATTTTACAAGTGATCTATATCAAGAGTGGTTTTCCCGACTAGAGAGTAACTTAACTGATAAACGAATCATTATTCGAGCATGGCCATGCATTTCAGTTACAACTCCTCGAGTGGCCCTGAGAAATAACAAAACGTGATAAAGGTTGGATATTTTATACAACTCGAATCCTGCAGATACAAGCACAGTATGAAGTGACCCAGTAAAAATCTGCTTAAGCTCCTGTTACGGTCGACCATGAGAAAGAAACCAAAGTCACCCAAAAACTGGCTTAATCTCAAGAGACAGTCGATAGTCAAAAGAATCGATTCTAGGAACACTATGGACGTCCAATCCACGACCTGGCACCAAATGTTCTTACACATTTAGGACTCCATAACGTTGTCACGATGTCCTACGAGGTATCTTTATAACTCGTATATGTGATCGATCAGTCAACCGTTTGACTTATGGCTCGTTGAACCCACCATCAATCAACTTCACAATATAATTGCAAGAGTTATCAGCTCATGTGGCGATTACGGACCAAAACAAATATAATGTAATTCAGTTCACTTTGTGGCGTTCAATGTTGTCGTACAATCCACATGAAAAACAAAATATGAAACAATACGATGATGTTATAAATAGTATATGAAAAAGAGACATTTATCTAATCCATATAAACAACTACTACAACTCAGGAACACGTTTAATTCCCATGGAAATAATGTGCCCTTCATGCTTATCATATTTTAACGGTTTAGTGAGAGGGTCCGCGATGTTGTCATCCGTAGCAATCTTGTCCATCACTATCTCCTTTTGCTCCACGTAATCTCGGATCATGTGAGCCTTCCGAAGTACATGTCTAGACTTTTTGCTAGACTTAGGCTCCTTAGCTTGGAAAATGGCACCTCTATTATCACAATAGATGGTAATTGGGTCATTTGAACTAGGAACTACGGTTAGTCCTTGTAAAAACTGACGCATCCATATAGCTTCCTTTGCAGCTTCCGAAGCGGCATAGTACTCAGACTCAGTTTTAGAATCTGCTATAACACTTTGTTTGGAACTTTTCCAACTGACCGCAGCGCCATTAAGAGTAAAGACGAATCCAAACTGAGATTTCGAGTCATCTCGATCCGTTTGGAAGCTAGCATCCGCGTAACCGATTGCGCATAGGTTAGTATCTCCTCCATAAGTCAATACCCAATCTTTAGTCCTTCGCAAGTACTTAAGGATATTTTTAACAACCATCCAGTGTGTTTCACCTGGATTGCCTTGGTACCGACTCGTCATACTCAATGCATATGTCACGTCTGGACGTGTGCATATCATGGCATACATGATCGATCCTATGGCTGATGCATAAGGAACACGACTCATGCGCTCGACCTCTTCCGATGTCTTGGGTGCCTGAGCTTTACTCAAATGCATCCCACGAATCATTGGAAGGTACCCATTCTTGGAGTTGGTCATGCTGAACCTTTCAAGAATCGTATCTATATAAGACTCCTGACTAAGTGATAACATTCGTCGTGATCTATCTCTATAGATACGGATCCCTAATATGCGTTGTGCGTCACCCAGATCTTTCATCTGGAAATGGTTCTTTAACCATACTTTTACCGAAGATAAGAGAGGAATGTCATTCCCAATCAAGAGTATTTCATCGACATACAATATCAAGAAGACAATCTTACTCCCACTCGACTTGATATATAAGCATGGTTCCTCGACCGATCGAGTGAAACCATTCTCTTTTATCACCTGGTCAAAACGATGATTCCAACTCCGAGATGCTTGCTTAAGTCCATAAATGGAACGCTTAAGCCTACAAACTTTCTTAGGATTTTTAGGATCAATGAAACCTTCGGGTTGTACCATGTACAATTCCTCTTCCAAATAACCGTTTAAGAAGGCAGTTTTCACATTCATCTGCCAAATTTCATAGTCATTAAAAGCGGCAATCGCAAAGATTATTCGAATGGAACACAGCATAACTACGGGTGCAAAAATTTCATCATAATGCAATCCTTGCACTTGAGTGAAACCTTTTGGCACTAGTCGTGCCTTATAGGTATCTGGTTGTCCTTCTACAGAATGCTTTATCTAATAAAGCCATTTGCACTGAAGAGGTCGTACCTTATCAGGCAAATCAACAAGATCCCATACGTCATTCTCATACCTGGAGTCCGACTCGGATTGCATGGCTTCAAGCCATAGCTTAGAGTCGGAACAGGTCATGGCACCCTTATAGGTAGTGGTTTCGTTACTCTCTAGGAGCAAAATGTCATCTCTATCATTCTCCTCGACCATACCAATGTATCTGTCTGGAGGAATGGAGACTCTACCCGACCTCCTAGGTTCCTGAGGAATATTAACCGTAGCAGAAGTTGAAGGAACATCGTCCTCCATCGGTTGCTCGGTTTTGGTTCTTGAATCTCCAACAGATCAAAGGTTCTATTACTTGACTTGTTCTCGAGAAACGCTTTCTCTAAGAACTTCGCACTAGCCGCAACAAAAACTCGATGTTCGGTAGGCGAATAGAAGTAATGACCAAACATTCCTTTTGGATAACCAATAAAGTATGTCTTGACCGATCGAGGGCCGAGCTTATCCTCGTGTCTCCACTTGACATAAGCCTCGCAGCCCGAAACCCGAATAAAGGACAAGTTAGGGACTGTTCCCTTCCATATCTCATATGAAGTCTTGTCTACAGCTTTAGACGGACTTCGGTTAAGTATAAGAGCAGCTGACAAAAGAGCAAAACCCCATAGTGAATCAGGTACTACCGTGTGACTCATCATAGATCGAACCATATCAAGTAATGTTCGATTTCTCCGTTCGGACACACAATTTAATTGAGGTTTTCCAGGTGGAGTTAACTGTAATACTATGCCACAGTCTTTAAGGTGTTGATCAAACTCATTTAAAAGATATTCGCCACCACGATCTGATCGAAGGGCTTTAATGTTTCTTTCCAGTTGGTTCTCAACCTTATTCTGGAATTCCTTGAACTTTTCAAAGGACTCACTTTTATGCTTCATTAAGTAGACATATCCGTATCTACTCAAATCATCCGTGAAAGTGATAAAATATCTATAGCCGTCTCTTGCGTTGATCGACATAGGTCCACATACATCAGTATGTATGAGTCCTAATAGGTCATTAGCACGCATTCCAACACATTTGAAGGAAATTCGAGTCATTTTGCCGATAAGAGATGATTCACACGTGCCAAATGATTCATAATCAAATGGGGAGATAGTCCCATACGACAGTGCCATAGATAAGTTTGTTCTTTGTTACCAACCTTTACTTTCTTATTATTCATTTGTAATATGTCTCTTGTTTGATCTAAGATATAAATGTCATTCATGGAAACTGCTTTGCCATAAAACATTTCATATAAAGAGAAATGACACCTATTGTCTTTTATTGAAAATGAAGAACCGTCTTTATCAAGCACGGAGACAGAAATAATGTTCTTAGATAAACTGGGTACATAGTAACAATTATATAAATATAACTCAAATCCACTCGGGAGTTGGATTACATATGTTCCCATTGAGACTGCAGCAACTTTTGCTCCATTCCCGACTCGCAGGTCCACATCACCCTTTGCGAGAGGTGTGATGTTTTTTAGGCCCTGCAAATGATTACACAGATGAGAACCACAACCAGTATCAAGTATCCAAGTTCCGAAACTTGCATGGTTAATCTCAATCATATGAATATAAGCTGACATACCAACAGGAGTGACGCGGCCTGCTTTTATGTCCTCACGGTACACGGGACAGTTCCTCCTCTAATGCCCAGTCTTGTGGCAATGGGGGCACTCAATGTCACTGTCCTTTCTCTTTGCCTTGCCTTGTGAGCTACTAGTCTCACCACGCGCACTCTTACCCTTTCCTGACTTCTTAAACTTTGGCTTCCCTACAGTTAGGTCGCCGTGAGCTTCGCCCTTACCTTTGTTTTTGTTGGAAATCATGAGATCATCTTGCTTCATGCTCCCACTCAATTTCGGATCCTTCTCGGTCTGTACGAGAAGTGAGTGTAGCTCATGAAGACTTTTCTTCATGTCATTCATGTAGTAATTTGCCCTGAAAAGGGAAAAACCATCATGAAGTGAATGAAGCACACGGTCAAGGACTATGCTCTCACTGATTTTGCAATCAAATGCCCCTAGTTTCTCGATATTCTCAATCATATCAAGAATGTGTGGGCTAACCGGTTGGCCCTTCTGGAGTTTCGCCTCAAAGAAGCGACAGGTATGCTCATAAGTAACGATTATCGGTGCTTTTGAGAATTCGTTAGTGAGCGTGGTGAAAATCTTATTTGCACCTTGGGCAATGAAGCGTCTTTGCAAATTGGATTCCATTGCAAAGATAAGTACGTTCTTTGTCGCACCCGCTTCCATAACGAAGTCATTATAAGCAAATGACTCGTTAGCTCTTGCATTGGGGCCTGGGTTTGGCGGTATTGACTCAGTCAAGTACTTGAGCTTGCCGTCAGCAATGGCTGCATTCCGTAATGCCGCCTCCCAGTCCGCAAAGTTGGACCCGTCATTCTTCAGTCGCGTGGACTGATTCATGTGGTCCATGAAAGTTTTAAGCCAGGACTCGCGTGCGAGTGTGGCACTTGGCATAGGGACATCATTATGGCCAGCCATTTGTTATAGCAGTATTATCAATATAAGACGAATTTTACACTGCGAAAAAGAAGAAAAATATAACAGTAAGCATACTCATCGATATGAATTAAGTCTAGTGCAAAAACTTGTTTAATGCGAAGACTTAAGCATTTATACAATTGACCTCCCTCAAGAATTATATAAATGATCCCAAGACTCAATTATCTGTAAATTGATAAGCCAACCTCTTGGCTAATTCTACCTTTAGAATTCTTGGTCGATAAAATTTTATCTTTAGTCCATCATAATCACGAGAAACTCTTCGGATTATAATGTTGAGGTAAAATAAGTCAACACATACTACTCACCTAACGTAGAAGGGGTCATATGGATAGTAAGGTCCTATATGCCTACCGACGAAGAAGGGATTCATAGTAGTTTGGCCTATAAAGACTAGTCTCAATTTTAGGTTTTAGAGGAAGATCCCATCAACTTTATTTTAATTCATTTTAAGTGAATGAATATCTAGCATGCGAGAATGAATAAACTAAGACGATGGCTTAAATTCGTGTGACATCTTTATGTCCATGATAACTAACATCCAAACTATTTGAGTCAAGTTTCATGCATTTTAGTAGTAGGTGGTTTGGTTTAGGCGGAATATGATGCACTAACTATCATGTGAAGAAATGCAACAAGAACGAAAAATACGTAAAATTACAAAGTCCTAGTGTGGCCTGTCTACCAAAATGAACAAAAATACAACTTTGGAATCCATCCAAATTGGACCCGAAAAGCTTGTCTTGATGTTCCATCTTGGTCCATGTAGCGGGAGTGAGCAATCCGATCTCCTTCTTTAGTCTTCTCAAATTACATTTAATAAATTACAAAACATAAACCTATTTACATTCTAATTTAAAAAACATCAATTTAAAGAAAACAAAAGGAGATTCGAGATCTCAAAATTACATCAAGATCATGTTTCCGTCATTACGAAAACATAATCAACTAAGGCCACACTAGGTATTACAAATTACAACCAATTGCAAAAATACGTAAATAAACCATTCATCAATTCATTCAACAAAATAAAATGTATCAACAATAAATTAATCATTCAAGACATAATTCCTTAATTATGTAGAGTAATTTATCCAAACGACGTGTTTAAAATTATCAAAATTATGTGGCAATTCCTTAATTACTCACAATAATTCCAATCAAACATAATCCAATTTTAATTCATATTATTGTATAATATGAATTAATCCAACATTATTTTAAACCATTTTAAAATAATTGGGTATCCATCAATTGTGAACTTTTTCACAACAACAATCATACATTATCAATTTAATGCATGAAACAAAAAATTCGGCCAAAAACAAAAAAAAGAAAAATCCGAATTTTTTTTTTAGAAACAGCAGCTACGGGCTGTTTTATTTTTTATTTTTATTTAATTTGATGTTTCTAATATTACAAGATCGGTACAATTATCAACATTCAATCATTATTAAACATTGATTCAAACTAGATGATTCAATTTAACAAATTAAAATGAATATCTAAATCATGATTAAATCGATTATCTTAATATTTGACTAATCATAATTGATTTGAACATCATTAAAATTAATGAATCATGATGCAAAATAACAATTTAACATCATGTATACCGAATATATATATCCAAACAAATGTTCATCAACATTCAAAACAATTTCTATTTACATTTTAATTTAATCCTTATTAAATTAAAACATCTACAAATTTATCATATTGTCATCTTAACAATTTAAAACAACAATATTAATAAATCAAAATGAAAAACATGAATCAAAAAAAAAAAAAACAGCCGAAATAAAAAAATCAGCCAAAAAACATTCTGCCGAAATTTAAGGATTATTATGAAATTATAATATATGAAATACGAGTCATAAACGAAAAGCATAAAGATTAGAATCAACCTTTGGTCCTAGCAATATGGCCTAAGAACAAATATCGAGATCGATATTCTCCTAATCGTTGCACCCAATATGCTCTGAGATACACCTTTTCTTGTGCTAGAAAGAATACAAAAATTACTAATGATTTTTGTGTCAAGTTATGAATGATGAATCATGTAGAGTAGAAGTGTTTATATAAGACTCTTCTTTCTCTATTGTAGCCGTGTAAGTAGTAGTAGGGTAGAGGGAAGAGTCTTCCCTCTTCTTCTTCTACTTATATTAGGAAGTGGAGTCCAGATAGGAGTCTTCTCTCTTTTATTTATTTAATGTATAATATGTGTATGTAGTATTATAATATATACGTCAATTATAAACATCGTATATTCATAATTTGCTAATTAAATATAACAGTTTATATTTAATCACGAATTAACATTTAATTCGTTTAAGCTTACATTATTTAATCGTATTAAATAATTACATTATATACATTAATTAGATATAACAGTTTATATTCAATTACGAATTAACATTTAATTCGTCTCAGCTAGCATTATTTAATCGTATTAAATAATCGTATCATCATTACTTTGACTAACCTTTTAGTCATATAAGGCATCACATCCTTTAGGTGTGACTTTTAGGGACCAGTTGATCACCGCCATTAAAATGACAATAACGTCAAACTTCTAGCAAGCCAACTGTTATCGATAAACGTTAATCAACTGATAAGAATACTAAGTATACCTTGTGAACCTGTAAGAGATTTATACATGTTATCACACTCACTGTGGAGGACACTTGCTCCAACACATCGTACCATTTTGGACATTCTTCGATGACAAAAGTGGTTTGCTAAGTTTTCTAAGTGTGAATTTTGGTTGGCTAAGGTGTATATTCTTGGGCATGTCATTTCTAAAGAAGGTGTTATGGTGGCTCCTTCAAATAGTGAAGTCGTAGTTGAGTGGAAGAGTCCTGCTGATGTTGATAAGATTCAAAGTTTCTTCGGTTTAGCAGGTTATTACCGTCGCTTTATTCAAGACTTTTCCAAGCTTGCTAGACCGATGACTCACCTTTTAAAGAAAGTGACCAAGTTTGTGTAGAGTGACGCTTGTGAAGCCGCTTTCCAAGAGTTGAAGAAATGGTTGACTACCACTCCCGTGTTGACCTTACCCAAATATGGAGTTGACTTTGATGTATTTTGTGATGATTCTAAGTTGGGCTTAGATTGTGTTCTTATATATGGAAAAACGGAAGGTTGTTCATGCTTTAAGGTTTTGAGGCATTACCTCATTTGTGTTCATTGCTGTATCTACAGCGATCACAAGAGTTTGAGGTATATATTCAATCAAAAGGAGTTGAATATGAGGCAAAGACGATGGTTATAGTTGGTGAATGATTACGATATTGGTTGTTCTATCATGAAGAGAAAGCTCATGTGGTTGTCGATGCTCTTAGTCTGAAGACAACTCACTCCTTGAGTTTCATTCGCGTGTTGCCCGATGATCTTTGTGCCGAGTTTCGTAGGTTGAATATAGAGTTTGTGGAGAATGGGTGTGAATACCTAGGTGTTATGGTTGTCGATCCCGTCCTTCATCGTGAAATCCGAGAGAATCAAGTTGGTGATGCTACTTAGAAGTGTATTCAAGCAAAGCTACTTGAAGGAAAAACAAAACTTCACCATTGATGCAAATGGAGTTCTTCGTTTTCATGGTCGATTGTTTGTACCCAATACTCTTGATCGTGAAAAGAGGATTCTTGATGAAGCTCAACTATCTTCCTATTCAATTCATCCCGGAGGTGACATTATGTACAAAGACTTGAAGCTACAATTTTGGTGGCCCAATTTGAAAGATGATGTTGTACCTTATGTGGTAAGGTGTCTCACATGCCAACAAGTGAAGATTGAGCACAAAATACCTGGTGCTTTGCTACAACCATTGGATGTTCCCTTATGAAAATAGGATTCCATCTCCATGGACGTTTTGATGGCGTTGTCGAGTACCGTAGGTGGAAAGTATGTCGTTTGGGTGATTATTGTTAGGTTAACCAAGTGTGCTAGGTTCATTCCTATCAAGGAGACTTGGAATTTGGATCGACTTGCTAGTGCTAATGTTGAGGAAATCGTCTATTACCATGGTCTTCCTAAGGAGATCATTTCCGACCGTGACTCTATTTTGTTCGAGACTTTGGAAGGCTTTGCAAGAAGCCTTGGGTAGCAAACTGTTGATGAGTACCGCTATCCATGCCTCTACCGATGGACAAACCAAGAGTACCGTTCAAGATTTATTGCGAGCTTGTACCCTTGTGTAACAACCCGAAAAGTACCCAATTTGCTTAAGCAATAGCTTATGGATACTTTTCAGTAGAACTTAAGTTTTTAATATAGGAAATTTTGTTCCGAGTCGTATTTTGAAATTCCGCGTTCGTATTTGGAATTTTTGAGAGATTTCATGAAAAGACCGTTTTTGGTCATCTTTGACTTTTCTTGACTTTTAAACCGTCTTTGACTTTTTCTTGACTTTTTAAAGTCGTCATTGACTTTTTATTGATTTTTAAGTCGTCATAAACTTTTCTTGACTTTTAAGTCATTTTTGACTTTTCTCGACTTTTAAGTCGACTTTGACTTTCGTTGACTTTTCCCGACTCGTCTTGCGATTTTGAAGACCGAAATTTTATTTAAAAAAATTATATTTTTGATTTATTTTTATTTATATTTATTTTGATTTATCATAATTTAATATAATTATTTTGAATTTATTTGGAATTTAAAGAAAAACTTTTACGGTTTTTAACCGAACGTCATTTAACTATTCCCGACGCATCGTAAAGCGCGCAACAAAATCGAAACTCGACTTTGGCATGAGTCACGCGGCCATGTCATCGTTTTCCACTCACGATTGGATATTTTAATTGATTCGATTAAAATAATACAAATATCTTAGATATTTGTTACTTTATCGATCCGTCAACGGAGATTACGCAAATCGAGCAAAAACAGACCCGGCAAGCACAAGACCACACGGCTCATTTCCTCTCTAATAGCCCTTGATATTTTCATTACTTTTGATTAATATATCATAATATCTAGATATTTAATTACTTTATCGATCAGTTAACGAGAATTACGCAAAACGCTCGAAATCAGATCCGTCTTCTTACCTATCCCACACGGCACTTCCTCCTCTCTTAGGTCTTGATATTTTCATTATTTTTCACAACAATATCATAATATCTTTGATATTTAGTTTAATTAACTTTATCGTTAATTATCTTTAATCGTTTACCGTAAAATAATTATTAAACGCGAGTCAATTACGTAACAACCATTTCAAAACTCGACATCTATTTTGGCCTATATGTACACGGCTCAACCCACTCCACTTTACTCACAAACAACTTTTCATTTTACAATAAATCAAATAAAGATCAAAACCTCACTTTCTTTAATCGTTCTTCGTGTTCTTCGTCGTTCATCTTTTGTTCTTCATCGTTCTTGAGCAAAACCTCCATAAATCCTTCATTTCTTAATTAAATCCATCCTAATTTATATTTCTAGGATCTCCTCCTCGCTCCCCATCTTCACGTATGTTTTATTTTCAATTCCGTCAAGATCATTTTCAACACTTTAATTATGGAAATTTATATTTAAGTTCTAATAATGTTTTCATTGTTATTTCTTATAGGGCAAGACTTTGAAGACGAGTTTGGAGACTCGTATATTTTGGGTGAAGATTAGTAGGAGGGTTTTCTTGGGTTATACTTCTTATTATTTTGTGCTAAGTGGTTTTTGCTAGCTAAGGTAACAATTCCGATTTACTCGACGAATTAATGTCACATAGCTTTTAGTTTTTGTTCATATCATGGTTATTTATGATTTTAGTTAGTAACATAGTCTTTAGTTTTGTTCCTTTTGATTTTGGTTCATCTTTATTTTTGGTTCATGTTTTATGATTTATGGATTTTTAGTTAATAATATGTTAAGTAGTGGTTATTATGTTGTTTTATGATTCTTGATGATTTTTATGTTTTATGGAATTTTTATGTTGTTTTATGATTCTTGATGATTTTTAAGTTGTAGGGAATTTTTATGATGATTTATTGTTTGTTATGATTTTTAAGTTGTAGGAAATTTTTATGATGATTTATTGTTCTTGATAATTTTTAAGTTGTAGGAAATTTTTATGATGATTTATTGTTCTTGATAATTTTTAAGTTGTAGGAAATTTTTATGATGATTTATTGTTCTTGATAATTTTTAAGTTGTAGGAAAATTTTATGATGATTTATTATTCTTGAAGAATTTTAATGATTTTTACTAGGTTATGATTTTTATGTTGTTTATGAAATTTTAACAAGTTTAGTGTTCTTGAAGAATTTTAATGATTTTTACTAAGTTATGATTTTTATGTGGTTTTAGTGTTCTTGACAAATTTTGATGATTTTTAATAATAATGATTTTTGTAAGGATGGATGTTAAAATGGTTGTTTGATGATTAAAAACATGCTGGAATTTATTTGATGTTGTTGTTGGTGGGGCCGAATTGTGTGGCTAGAACCGGACCAAACCAGACCGGTCCAGGCCGGTTCAGACCCGGTCTGGGTTGGTCAAGGTGGGTCCGGGTTTTGGTCTTTGGGTTGTGTCGAGGTTTGATTGATTGGTTGTTGTTTTGACGGGTTTTAAATATGTTAAAGCATGCGGGAAATATTGGAAAACGGTTTTTAGAAATTTTAGGCAAAACAGCCCATTGAGCCCAAATCAGGCCGTGAGGCCCAAATCAGGCCCATGTGGGTCCGGTCCAACTCAGCCCGTGGGTACCACTTTGGGACTTGTGACGGTTTTTGAGTTATCGTCATTTTTATCGTGTTTTGTAATAATTAGCAAGCGAGAAATATTAATAAGTAAAATATTTTAATTAAAAGGTTTTTCATTAAATTTTTATTTCTCACATGTTAGAAATTATAAGACGAGATCGTAGTTTAATTTAATATCCTTTTGGTCAAACGGGGTTTGGGTATTATATAATAATTCACATGTTAGAAGTTTTATTAAATAACATGTAATGAATATGTTGATTTTATGTTCAAGTCTATGTGGAAAAGACTCTGTTTCTAGCCGGTTTGATCCAACGGGTTTGGTCAAACTAAGATCTAGTCAGCCCCGATTTGACTGATGACCCGTCGCGGGACTCGGGTCGGGGATTTTTCTTCAAGTAAAGTTGTATTTAATTACTGAATTAGCCTTCGTAGATATGAGGCGATATGATATTTGATTATTATTTATATGCAATTAGTCACATGATAGGATGTTTTTCCCGTGACTGTTTATTATATGGTTGGTGTCGTGTTGATCAAGTACCCATAGAGAATTATGAGTATATGGCCTGTTAAGCGTATCTTGGGCATGTTTTAAAGGTAACCTCTGAGTTAGATATGAGTTTGGTTCGCCCATGGTAATTCTAAATGAGTATCTTGGAACCCTACCTTGATAGGTCCGTACTGTCTTTAACGAGTATATGTTCACCGTCGATAGCTTTTGTGTCCCGGCTTGTGGGTTTATATCCAAGTCGGGGCATGGCATCCTAAGAGTTCCGCTTTGGGAAGGGAGCCAGCTTAAGTACTAGCCATCTCTGCTTAGGGGGTCGCCTAGTAGAGTTTCTCATAGACGGTTATGTCATGGGACGGGGAACGGAATAGCTGTTGTCGCTAGGTCTGATCAGTCGAGGACTAGGATGTTTTCCTACCTTGTGGTATAGCCTCGAGTTACAGAAGTCGACTATTGACTGTACTAAGAACTTATGCCT
>JAIUZE010021690.1:0-25664 GCA_022085475.1 Heliosperma pusillum | reverse complement strand
TCCATCCTAATTATATTTCTAGCCTCTCCTCTTCGCTCCTCATCTTCACGTACGGTTATATTTCAATTCCGTCAAGATCGTTTTCAACACTTTAATTATGGAAATTCATATTTTAGTTCTAATAATGTTTTTCTTGTTATTTCTTATAGGGGAAGATTTTGAAGACGAGTTTGGAGACTCGTATATTTTGGGTGAAGATTAGTAGGAGGGTTGCTTATTATATACTTCTTATTATTATTTTGGTGCTAATTGTTTTGGCTAGCTAAGGTAACAATTCCGTTTTACTCGACGAATTAATGTCACATGTCTTTAGTTTTGGTTCATGTTATGGTTTTTATGATTTTAGTTAGTAACATAGCTTTAGCTTTTGTTTCTTGATTTTTGGTTCATCTTTTGGTTTTTATGCATGTTGTTATGATTTATGGATTTTTTTGGTAGTAATATGATAAGTAGTGGTTTTTATCATGTTGATGAATTTGGATGATTTTCCATAAGATATGATTTTTATGATTTTGTATGAATTTATAATATGTTTAGTGTTCTTAGTAAATTTTGATGATTTTCCATAAGTTATGATTTTTATGATTTTGTATGAATTTATAACAAGTTTAGTGTTCTTGATAAATTTTGATGATTTTAATAAGTTATGATTTTGTATGGATGATTGTTAAAATGGTGGTTTGATGATTAAAACATGTTAGAATTAAGTTGGTGTTGCTTGTTGTTGAACCGTGGGCATGGCCGTGTGAACCGGACCAAACCAGACCGGTCCAGGCCGGTTCAGACCCGGTCTGGGTTGGTCAAGGTGGGTCCGGGTTTTGGTCTTTGGGTTGTGTCGATGTATGATTGTTTAATTGTTGTTTTGATGGATTTTAATTACGTTAAAGCATGCGGGAAATATTAGAAATCGGTTTTAGAAAATTAAAGCAAAACAGCCCATTTTGCTCAAAACAGGCCGTGGGCCCACCCAGGCCCATGTGGGGTCCGGCCCAACTCAGCCCGTGGGTCCCACTTTGGGACTTGTGACGGTTTTTGAGTTATCGTCCTTTTTATCGTGTTTTGTAATATTTAGCAAGTGGGAAATATTAATAAGTAAAATATTTAATTAAAAAGGTTTTTCATAAATTATTATTTCTCACATGTTAGAAATTATAAGACGAGGTCGTAGTTTAATTGGTTATCATTTAAGTCAAGCGGGTTTTTGGGTATAATATGATAATTCACATGTTAGAAGTAGTAATAAAATAACATGTAATGAATATGTTGATTTTATGTCTATGTGATAAAGACTCTGCTTCTAGCCGGTTTGATCCAAAGGGGTTTGGTCAAACTAAGATCTAGTCAGCCCCGGTTGACTGATGACCCGTCGCGGGACTCGGGTCGGGGATTTGTCTTCAGGTAAGGTTGTATTTATTTAATGAATTAGCCTTAGTAGATATGAGGCGATATGATATTTGATTATTATTGATCTGCAATTAGTCACATGATAGGATGTTTTTCCCTTGACTGTTTTATTATATGGTTGGTGTCGTGTTGACTAAGTACCCATAGAGAATTATGAGTATATGGCGTCTTGACCATTCTAATTCTAAATGAATAGCTTGGACCATGACATCGATAGGCCGTACTATCTTTAACGAGTATATAGTTCATGGTTAATAGCTTTTGTGTCACGGCCTGGGGGCTTATCTCCAAGTCGGGGCATGGCTGCCTAAGAGTTCCACTTTGGGAATGGAGCCAGCTTAAGTACTAGCCAACTCTGCTTAGGGGGTCGCCTAGTAGAGTTTCTCGTGTACGGTTATGTCATGAACGGGGAATGGAATAGCTGTTGTCGCTAGGTCTGATCAGTCTAGGACTAGGATGTTTTCCTACCTTGTGGTATAGCCTCGAGTTACAGAAGTCGACTATTGACTGTCCTAGGAACTTATGCCTGTTTGTAGAAGTATTGGTCTTTCATGTTTTTATGATTCTATGAGTTTTAGAAGGTGAGATGCAAGCCGGCTAAGATTGATAGAGTTTGGATTCCTGATTGTTAACTGATTCACATGATTACGTGTTGATTAGGGTTTGAGTGTATCACGGCCATGTTTCTGAGAGGAACCTCTGAGCTAGCATACCAGCTTCCCTACCTCGAGTTATAGTTTATTATCAGTTTCACATGATAGCTTTCACATGCTAGGTTATTTGTTAGTTATCTGTTTCATACATGAAAAGCATATCGTATATGTTTAAGTTTTGTATTTTCCATATGCATTGCTTTTATGTTATTCATGTTTCATTAAACTCGACATATCGTGGCTGGGAGGACTCGGAGTTCCTCCCCACTGACTGTGGCTTCCGTGTTTATATTTAATGCGGTCGAACAGGTGGTGAATGCATATTTGGGGTACATTGACGAGCTAGCGAGCGAAGTATTGACCTTGGACCTATATTGGTTTCTTAGATTGTATATTATTATACACTCGTTTCATTTCCGTATTTATACGGGAGATATGTCTCCCGTCTTGTATATTTCTTTTGTAGAATATTATTTCCGTATTGTAATGACCCTTTTTATTTATGACACCCTTCGTTATGTATTTAAATTATATTTTTCTTTCCGCAAATTTGAGGGATGTCACACTAGCCTTCCTCCACTAGATAGTAATCCTTATCGGGGTCTTGATGGTCTCCACCTATACAAATACGACAAAAGATGAATATAATTCACCTTTGAGAAAGACGGATAAATTGAAAAGTAAGAAAGACGGTAATTGTATTACCAATTAAGATAGAGGACGATGACAGGGAAAGATTAAGACGAAAATTAGCTGATTTGAGCAAGGGATGAAGGAGTAGTGATGATCTTGAGCTTGATTGAAAATGTTGTTAGGGTTTTGGTAGTTTGTATGAGGAAGAAGAAGTAAGTGGGTAAAGAAAGAGGGAGATAGGGTTTATAAGGGTGAATGGAGAAATATGGGGAAAAAGCCCAAAAGCGCCTTAAGACGTAACTCACACGGAATTTCGAGAAAAGTCCGAATACGAACTCGGATTTGTTAAATTTGACACGGAAACTAAGTTCTAGACTAAATCTAAAATTACGCTGAAAAGTATCCGTATAATATTTCAAAATTACAAATAGGGTACATTTGCGGGTGTTACAATCACCCCACCTTTTAAAAAGTTTCGTCCTCGAAACTTGAGAGTAGAAAACAAAAGTATCAAGGATGATAAGTGAATATTTGTATGATTTTAATCTCCAATTTATCTCGGTTTTGTATGTCATTTGTGCTTTGTTAAGCCATTTTTTGAGCAAATATCGTCTTCTAGGTGAATTCCATGTTTTAACCTGTTTTGTAGGGAAAGTGACGTTTCTACGCCCTCTTTCTATATTTCCGAGCATTTGCCTAGAACCCGACGATTTGAGAAGAGAGCTTGACCAAGTCAAAGGCACTCCAAGACGGTTCACTAATTCAAAAGAAAGAAGAAGTAAAGACGATTTCGCGGTTGTCAAAAGATCGATCAATTAGGCGAAGAAATCAACATTTTACCTCAAACCTTATCGTCAAACCCGACTCAAAAGGTCAATGGGGATAATGAAAGTCAAGTCAAATGCCAAGGGAGGTGAAACGAAATTCAAAGCACCAAGAACACTATATACCCGATCGGGTATGTGGTAAACCCGAACGGGTATGTCTCCTGATCCGAGCAAATGCTTCGACTTCCTCCTTTTTGTCCTATGTGATGAATGCATGACCCCTTCCCCACGAACCTAGCCTATATAAGGAGCGTTTCAGCACACACCTCTACACACTTCTCTCTTTACATAACCCTAGATTAGTCTTAGAAACCGTAGCCTCGATTTTCCCTTAAAAATCGTCTTTTACATTTCTCCTTTTATGTTTAGATCTCCATCTTCTCTTATGCTTATTGATATACTGTCATTTCACCCTTCATTTTCACCCCTTTTTGTCTCGTTTTGCTTGCCTTTAACGCTCCCTAGGAGCGTTTCTACGTGTTTTACCTTCTTCTAGCATATTTCTCGCTTTTATCGTGTTTTTGTAGGTAAACCGTCAATTGGGGCGATTTCTATCTAGTTTTGATCAACAAAGAAGAAGGTGAATTATTTGGAGGACCCACGGCATACCTTGGGGGCCCCGCATACCCTTGGGGGCCCTACTCGATGCGCCAAAGCCCTCCCGAGTCAAGGAAAGCGAAACCGGGAAGGAAACAACAAAGTCAAGCGAAGGAAGAAGGGAAATGAGCATCTCACGAGCGTGAAAGGCATCTCACGGTTGTGAGATGCTTTTCCAAGAAGTAGAATTTCGAGCATTTCAGCTCACGGCCGTGAAACACATTTCACGGTCGTGAAAGCTCAGTCACGGTCGTGAAACTTGCTTCACGGGCGTGACTTGTTCGTGAAAGAAGACCTTGCTCTGCCACTAATCTCACGACCGTGACTTGGAGTTTCACGGTTGTGAGACGTGTTTCACGACCGTGAAACCCATTTCACGGTCGTGACTTTGCCAGTCCACAAAGCTTCTCGAGGCCCATCTTTCCTTCATTTTGTAAACCTATAAATAGATCCTCTTATGTAATTAAAGGGCACAAAACCCTAGATCTAAAACCCTCATAGAATTAGCATTTAATCTTGTATTAATCTTCCATAATTAAGCAAATTAGTCGGTTAATTAGTAATTTCGACTTGGTTTAGTGCATGAACTTGGGTTATATTTAAAGATTTGTGACAAAATCTTGGTATTTATATCAAAGTTCTCATCTTTCTCCAAGTTGGTATAATTCCTTTACTTAATCTTGTCTTTAATTAAGTTTTCATTTCAATTCTTGTTATCTACTTATTATTAATTAGAAAATTGTTTATTGTTGTTGATTTCCTTTTGCAATCCTTAGTTAATGTTGAATTTCCTTTGAATATGAGTGAGTAGTAATCTTGCTAGGGTTATGTGGGGTATTATGGGTTCTTGCATGGGTTAATGTGTTCTTGTTGGGGTTAATAGTTGATTATTGTCTTGTCTCCATGCTATGCTTATAACATATTTGATGAAATGCCTACTTGAGTTTGCATGAATCTTTCGTTTGTTTCGAATGCCATAAGATCGAAAGTCGTGGTTTTTAGTAGAACCGTGATCGGGCCTGTCGCAAACCCAATACAAAGATAAATTACCCAGACTAGGCTAATAACAAATTAATGTAATTAGGGAAGTAGGGCTCGATCCTCAGGGAGATGGTGTTTCCTATAGAATGTGAAATGTCTCGCAATTGGGTCTTATCTAATGAATATCTGGGTTTTGGGATTTTGATATCTAAACTAATATAAAGCATAAATGAAAACAAAATAAAAACAAATGAAAACAATAAAGCAAGTGATGAAAAGCCTCTAGGGAAGTAGATTCACTCATGTAGATTGACATATTGATGAAATTGGATTTGGAACATGCAAATAATTCATTGTGAGTTCGTAAGAATGATGTGTTCATTACAATCATAGATCAGATGGTCTAGCATGCTTTTTAGGCGATTTACTAGGTCTTAATTCACCATGTCATGCTTTGTCTATTCTATTCGCGTATCTCTACCTTGGAAAAGAATTCCATGCTAGTCAATGATTTCCGGCCAGAAGTCGTTAACTATTGCTACAATCCAAACATGCATAGACACGACGTTTTAAAGGCACAATTTCTTTTATCCAATTAACATCTTTTAATCAATCTAACATGGCTACCCTACACCCTAGAAAGGTGACTACTCACTCATGATAATGTCTAAATCAAAGATGATATTAATAATGAAAACTAGGATAGACATGTTTATTTTATTTTGACTCTTTATATGGCGATAATAACGACGCTAATTGACAACCTGGGAAATGAAACTACGATTATAACAACATGAAAATGAATCTAAGACAATATATATGGAAAATAACAATCAAATAGAAAACAATAAAGGACATTAAACAAGGGATAAAACAGAAATACCTATATGACGATCAATGACGATAATGATAACAATAATAGAAAATCCTTGCACATAATAAACGATCCATCAATTACAACGCTTGAACCACACAAAGGAGATTACAAGGATGAAATTCTTATTGATCTAAGCTAATATTTTGATATGAAAAGGACAGAACTAAACTAAGAACTAAAGACTAAAGAAGAAGAAAATGAGAGAAGGGAGGCTAGTTCCCCCTCCTCCTAATCTCAAGAGAAATGTAAGAAGAGAAGAGAAGAGGATTGTAAGATGGATGATTTGAGAAGAGGGGCTAGAGCATCTATATATAGCATTAGGGTTTCGTGGAGAAGGGGTCGAGCATTAAACATACAAGACAAAAATAGGAAGTTGAAGCATCATGCTCGAAGCAGCACACTTACCTGATCGGGTACACCACTTACCCGATCGGGTAAGTTGTATTCCAGGTCCTTTGGCTGTCGTTTCATCTTCCTTTGCTTTGACTTGACTCCCATCATCCCCCTTGACCTCTTGAGTCGGGTTTGTTGATAGGGTTTGAGGTAAAGCGATGATTTCTTTTGCCTATCTGATTGATCTTTCGACAACTACGAAACTGTCTTTGCTTCTTCTCTCTTTTGAATTAGTGAACCTTCTTGAAATGCCTTTCACTTGGTCAAGCTTGCTTCTTCAAATCGTCGGGTACTAGGCAAATGCTCAGAAATATAGAAAAAGGGCGTAGAAACGTCACTTTCCCTACAAAACAGGTTAGAACATAGGAATTCGCCTAGAAGACGATATTAGCTCATAAAGTGGCTTAACAAAGCACAAATGACATACAAAACCGAGCTAAATTGGGGGTTAAAATCATACAAATATTCACTTATCAAACTCCCCCAAGCTAAACCTTTGCTTGTTCTCAAGCAAACATAACAAACAATACCAGGACAAGGGTTGCAAGCATTGGCTACTACACCATCAGGAAACAAATCTCAACGTAAAGCTTTGGAAACATAATGAATCATAACCCAAAGACAACATGGGAAAGAATGATACATAAACATGGCTGAGATTTACATAACGGCATAGCACAAAGAATTTCACTACAGAATTTCGGCTCTGGCATGATCTTTTGACAAATGGACTCTCACGACACACTCGAACACTCATTGCATGTAAAAGATGATTTCTTTATGTGTAAATGTGTTTGAGACACTCACCTATCTACGACTTATGAAAATGTGTCCGCAGTCTAATATGGTAAACAATTCAAAACATAAGACAAAGATCATAATGCACATAGAAAAGAAGCCGAAAAATATGAAGAAGGCTTTGGGAAATGGGTGAAAGGTGGACAATCAGTTATGGTCATGTGAAGGTTAGAATGAGCTAGCAACTGACCAATGATAAATGAATACTCAATCCAAACTCTCGGTTAATTCTCAAAAGACGAATAACGAGGCCAGAAGGAACAAGTGGCTTATTACACACGAAACACAAAGGTAAACTCCTTCTATTGATTTGACATTTTGAGGAGATACTCACAACTTCTTCTTTTATTTCTTTTTCTTTTTTTTCGATTTTTTCTTTTCATTTTTTCGATTTTTTCTTTTCTTTTCTTTTCTTTTGAACATCACTTCTTGAATATTTTTCGTTCTCCAAATTCACTTTGTCATTAAGGTACAAAATCTTCTCAAAAGAGCACCCATACACCATAGTCTAGCTATTAGCTCAAAAGGTAGGCAGTTTTTATATGTAGCTATTATTTTTGTGAAGCATTTGTATGAAGGGGCTTATTTTGAGGTGTAATTCAAAGTGAAAAAGGCTTCAAATCTTAGTGAATCATGAATGCAATGCTTATAGAAATGAAATGAGAACCATACTTATGCGTTCTGACATGACACATATCACAAGGAGAACTACACACACCTAAATGAGACTGGGTATAGATGTACCAGTCTAAGGAGGTTCTACCTTACAATATATATAACTTGCCAAATGTCAAGATCAAGCGTACTCATCTATAGATTCATTCCATGCCTACTGTGTACAAGACTTCCCCATGTAGGCACAATTAAATGAATATTGAATCATTACCTTTTGAAAGCTCTAAGTTTGGGAATTGTAACATGATAGCATAGTAAACAAGCAAGAAAAGCATGAAAAGCATTCAATTAGGATCAGAAATTTTTAAATTTTCTCAAAAATCTTCTCTTTATTTTATTCAAAATTTGAAAAATGATCAACTAAAATGCAAAATGGGAAAATGCAATCCCTCCCCCAAGCTAAACATCACATTGTGCTCAATATGAGCACAAAGACAAAATATGCAACGAGATGGTTAATGGGGAAAAGGAAAAAATGAAAGAAGAGTGAAGCTTACTAGTCAGCGCGGACTCCCCCAAGCTAGTCTTTTGGACTTGACAAGGAAGGTATTTATTTATTCTTCAAAAACTCTTTCATCTGCAAAATAAATCCTAACAATGAAAAAGGTAATGCAAAAATAAAAATGCAAAAAGAAAAGGAACACGGGTTGCCTCCCGAGAAGCGCAATTTAAAAGTCTTGCTAGACTCCATTTATTTCTCTGAAATCATCCTTTATCTTTAAGCTCACTATCATCCAAGCTCAATTTCATAACGTTCTTTACATTTTCCATCCATGCCAAGCTTTTCCGAGAATAGCCCCTTCTAGCACTGTTAGCAGTAGTGCTTTTAGTATGATCACCTCCAAGAGAATCAACACTAACATGTGCCTCCAACGGATCCGTCAGTAAGGATCGAGGCATAGAAGAAACAATAGAAGAGTCATCAACATTAAGCACATAACATGAGTCTTCTAACACGGGACTCCTAACGGTGGAATGTTTACTAAATGTCACCTTGTCATCTCCTATCTCTAATGTCAACTTCCCATTCTTGACATCAAAAACAACACCAGTGGTGTGCAAAAAGGGTCTTCCCAAAATGATTGGGATTTGAGAGTCCTCGGCCATGTCAAGTACGAGAAAGTCAACAGGAATGAAAAACTTACCAACTTTGACGGGCACATCTTCTAAAACATCCATAGGTTTTTTTAGAGAATGGTCCGCCATTTGCAAAGTAATATTAGTGCATTTCAAAGCACCCATGTTAAGTTTTTCAAACATAGAAAAGGGCATGACACTTACACTAGCACCTAGGTTGCAAAGGGCCTTATCAATGGTATATGTGCCTATAGTGCAAGGGATGGAATAACTACCAGGGTCCTTGGGTTTTGGTGGAGACTTATTTTGCAAGAGTGCACTACACTCTTCAGTGAAAGCTACGGTCTTCATCTCATTGAAGGATCTCTTCTTTCTTAGGACTTCCTTCATAAACTTGGAATAAGAAGGAACTTGGGTAAGCAATTCAATGAAAGGGACCGTTACCTTTAAGTTTTTAACGACGTCAAGGAATTTACCATACTTTTCCTCCTCCTTGTGCTTGGCTAATCTTTGGGGAAATGGGACTTTGATTTCAATAGGAATCTCGGGCTCTTTCCCCTTTGATATGGACACCTTATCTTCAACATTAACAACCACGGGCTCATCATTATGCTTACCACTTCTCGAGGAAATGGCGTTTACAGTTTCGTGAGGTTGGTAACATTGTGAAGGCAGCTGCCCTTGCTTTTGATAGGTATTAGAAGAGGCATATTGGGAAATTTTAGCTTCCCGAAATTTGATGGCGGCATCCTTAGCTTGATCGCTCTCTTGGAATTGAGCTATTATGGTGTCTTGCCTTTGAGCTAATTGCACCATCATGTCTTCAATTTTACTTACACCATTGTCACTCTGTTGAAATGTAGAGGATGGGAATTGTTCTAGCTTTTGTGTGAGAAGGGCTACTTAAGCTTGTAAAAGTGTCAAAGTGGGGTCTTCTTGCTTAGATTTCAATGGTATGGAGCGGGAATTTCTATATTGAGAATCGTGAATTGCCATGGATTCAATGGTAGTGTGAGCAATATCAACATTGATTTGATCAAATCTTCCATTGTTAGCAGAATCCAGGATTCGACGGGACTCTATATAACACCCATTATAGAACGTGATGGCGAGGAGCCATGTATCTATCCCATGATGAAGACACTCTCTTTGAAAGTCCTTGTACCTCTCCCAGGCTTCATATAGGCTCTCATCATCCCCTTGTCGGAAACCAGTGATTTGACTTCTCAACAAAGCGGTCTTTTAGGGAGGAAAGTACTTTTGGTATAAGGCAAGAGCTAAACTCTCCCAATCGGTTATACCTAATGTAACCTTATCAAGGCTATGTATCCACAACTTTGCCTTACCACTCAAAGAAAATGAGAAGAGCATCTCTCTAATTTGCCCTTGGGTGACTCCAGCTTGTCTAATAGTGGAGCAATAGTCACAGAAGTTTTGGATGTGAAGGTTGGGATCTTCTGTGGCATTGCCACTAAATTGGTTCTTTCTATAAGGTTAATGAAGGCAGGTTTGATTTCAAAGTTTTGGGCTTCGATTTGGGGTGTAGCAATACCCCTTGGAAGTGTTTCGGCGGTGGGTTTGGAATGGTCAGAAAGTCGAACCATTTTCTTTTGTGAAGGTGAAGATGGAAATTGAAGATTGGGTGGTTTTTGTGAATGTAGATGAGAATGGATCTTATTCTCCTTCCAAATTAGATAAAATATCCGAGTACTTCTCACGAATACGATCTAAACTTAAAGTATCAGAAGCTTTTGAGATTTCGTTGAATAGCTTTAGTCTCCTACGCAGAGTCCTTTCTAGATCGGGGTCTAAAGAGATAGGGGTCCCTAGACTAGAAGATCTGGGCATAAGATTGGAAAGCTAAGATGAAAAATCAAGAGAGGTCTAAAGGAATTTGGGTTCCTAAAGACTAGATAAAACTAATTGCGATAGAAATCACAAGAAAAAGGAAAACTAAACCGTGCTCCCCGGCAACGGCGCCAAAATTTGATCGGGCTTGTCGCAAGCCCAATACAAAGATAAATTACCCAGACTAGGCTAATAACAAATTAATGTAATTAGGGAAGTAGGGGTCGATCCTCAGGGAGATGGTTTTTCCTATAGAATGTGAAATGTCTCGCAATTGAGTCTTATCTAATGAATATCTGGGTTTTGGGATTTTGATATCTAAACTAATATAAAGCATAAATGAAAACAAAATAAAAACAAATGAAAACAATAAAGCAAGTGATGAAAAGCATCTAGGGACGTAGGTTCACTCATGTAGATTGACATATTGATGAAATTGGATTTGGTGTAACACCCGCAAATGTACCCTATTTTTATAGTGAAAATATTTTACGGATACTTTTCAATGAAATTTAGTTTTAATCGTAAATTTAATTTTCCGAGTCGAATTTAGAATTTCCGAGTTCGTATTTGGAATTTCCGCGAGATTCCATGTGAATCCCGTCTTAAGGCGACTTTGACTTTTTCTTGACTTTTTTCCACTTACTCTACATATACTCCCCTCTAACCTAACTTCCCTCACAACTCAACATCTTCTTTCTTCCTCACTAAGAAACCAAAGAAACCTAGCCTCCATTTTTGATCCGTCTTAGAATCGTCATAACTCATTCGTTTCTTGCTCAAATTCACGTAAGTTCATCTTATTCTTCCCCTCTTAGCTTCCTCTATCCGTATTGGTAATAAAATTACCGTCTTTCTCGCTTTTTAAATTATCCGTCTTTCTCAAGGTGAATGATATTCATCTTTTGTTATCTAATTGTTTGTAGGTGGAGACTAGGAAGGTTTAGAAATCGATTAAAGACGCGAAAAGGTAACGGTGAAGGGTTACTCGATATCATTTACGTGTTTTATGTGTTTTCTAGGCTAGTAATCGTATTTAGATTATGGTTAGTATGCTTAGGACTTGTGTTGTTGTTGGTTGTTGTTAGTTGTTAATTGATATGAGAATTGATGGTTTGTGATGATAAATGAGGATTTTTGTGTTGGTAACTTGTTGATATTTGATCGTTCCTGAATCCCGTGTAGGACGCAGGCTGCGTCGTAGGACGTAGGTTGCGTCGTGGTGACGCAGGCAGCGTCACTCGCTGCCGACAGTAATTTTCCTGCACTGACCCCTTTTCGTAAACTGATCATATCTCCTTCGTTACTTGCTTGTTTTGGGCTTGTGACATCTCGTTGGAACCGTAAGAGGATAAACTATCACCTCCATTTGGAATTTCTGCATTTTAATGTCTAGAACTCTAGTTATGACCGTTTTAAGTGGACCCTTGTTTTCGTTGGTTTTCAAACAACGTTGTTTTGGAGAGGTGATCTATGTTTTTATTCATTATGCTTCATAAACTTGTTCTAATGCTTATGTATCATGTATTGACTCATGTTTATCATATTTCAACTTATATGATTCCCTATTCTCATGTTTTGTGACGGTTTTTGGTATGTTCCCACTTTGAGTCGGTTTTTACAAATATTACGGTTGGAGCACTATTTTGGTATGTGCTTTGTACTCTCATTCCCTTGGCTACCTCCATGTTCGTAAGGCTGGAATGTCGGAACGGGGAGGGTATCCTACTGCTAAATGCATGTGTGATTGGGTATACGCGACGTTGTTGGGAGTTGAACCTTGCGTTGATCGCCGGCCGTCAAATGTTGTGTACTTGCGAGGTGTGTTATTTGGCATGTAGAGTACCGCTTGTTATGAGGCTTGTGCTCTTTTCCGCCTCTTCGTAATTGATCTACCGAGAATGTGGGACTCGGCGTCTATGATTGACCGAGTCCTTGGATTCGAAACTGGATCGCATGTCGAATCGGGAAAATGTGATTCCGAGAATCTGGCCAGGTTTAGATTAGGAGCCTTATCGTTCCTACCAGGAGGAAATTAGTCTACATATATGAAATGGATTGAATCGTGTATGCGTTCAGGGAAATGTGATCTCGTGGATGCCTGTTAATCATACTTGCCATGTACACGGTGCTAGTGCGTTTCATTTACCGTGGGAGAGGTCGTCATTGTATTTGTTGTGTGGATGCGTGATTACATGATTGATTATTCATGGTCATTGCATGACTTGGCATGGTTTGTTTGTCGAGTCTCAATCTTATCAAACTTATACCGCTAACGGTGAGATGTAAGCCCTAGTGAGCGTATTTGGTTGCCTAAGAGTGTCTTCCCCGAGTCTTTGTATAACATGATGGATTCGGACTTGTACTTCATATGCTCTTATCATTATATATTGAATTGCCTATCTATCCTTATCGTATTTCACATGTATATCTATATATGCATGCTTCTATTTTTGTATTTCCTTTTATGTACGTTTAATGTGATATGGCTGGGAGAACCCGGAGTTACTCCCCACTGACTGTGGCGTTCATGTTTTTCATGGATGAACATGTTGCTTGATTGGATGGCTTTTTGCTATGATATTTTGGGTTCGGGTGTGAGCTAGCGGGCGTAGTCCCTGGATGAAACACCTCTAGACGATTTTAGCTAGTTGCTAATAACCTTGTCTTTTGTTAACACCTTGAGAGACTACGTCTCTTGTGGTATTTTTATTTGGTTTGTAATATTTGACACTCCTCGTATTTCTATCTTGCATGTATAAAAGTTTTTAAAATATCGTATTTCCGCTAATTATATCACATGCTTGTATGTTTTATTTCCGCATTCGCGAGGGTTGTCACAGTTGGTATCAGAGCTTTATCGCTCCCGACGCACACACGTGAACCCTAAACTTAAACTACTTGACCTTGAAATAATAAATGAGAGATGGGTAGACTTAAGGACCTAAGGTGGTAGTCTTTGGTGTACTTGATGTTTGATAGGTTCTAATTTGTTTGTTGATTGTGTTGAGTGATGTTATGTTTGTTTGTATCTAACGTTCTGAGGAGGATCATGTGTTACCTAGAAGAAGTATCCTCTACCAAAGATTTGAAGATTGACAAGCCTAATTGAAGTGTATTTCTTCCTCATCGATGATTTCTCTCGTCCTTAATGTATCATGCTCTCTTCCTTCTATCTAAGTGCTTCTTTATCATCTAACGTCTTCTCCCCTTGGAGATTACTCTTGTTACTTCCCTCCTCCTTATCAATTGGTATCCTTACCTTCCTCTTGTAACATTTTTTATGGATGTCATACCCATTTGTTTGTGGTATATTATACTTGGTCGGAAGAATTTTGAACTTTGTGGAATATTAGTGTTTGTTAGAATGAATTTGTGATTTGAGGAAAATGGTGTAGACCTAAGTTCACCCTTGTGGTGAGAGTGGGGATCCTTGAGGCAAGTATGGTAAGATATGTTTGATGATTTTAGTGTATAAATGCTTGTCATGACTCATGTGTGAATAGTTCATGATATTCGATGGTGTAAGGTTGAATGAGTTGGCTATGACTTCTTAACTCATTAGTAATTTAGTCTTTTGGACTTAGAAGTTTAGTATTGTTTTTAAGACCATGCTTATGATAGGTCTAATTGGTGTAAATAGGAAGCTTTGAATGATATCTTGAGGTGCGAAATACTTTTGAGATTAAGTGACGTCTTGTGGTTTCCTATTGTGTGTTTGTGAGTATAGGCTTGGTGGAAAAGCTTTTGGCAATAGTTCTTGGATTTAAAGATATGATCTTATCTTATGGTATCGGAGACTCGTTTGAAGTAGTAAGGTTTCGTTGTAAGTTGTACCATATTACTTGAGGATTATAGATATGAGCGAGATTCGATGATGTGAACTATGATGGAAATACCTTGGGACGTTAATGATAATGTTTGACTTGAGGTTGTAATTTGTTAATAATGAACTCGTGGGCTATATGATGTTGATAATGACGTTTTGTATGGTGTTTTACCTTGTTGGCCATAGGAGTTGAAAAGAGATTTGTATGAAGAATTCCTTGTTAGTCTTTTGGTTTTTGAAACCTTTGAGGTTGTGTTGAATATTTGAGCTAAAGGAATGTTACTATGCTTGAGTTGCAATTCCGCAATTGGGAATCCGTGTTATATGAAGGGATGGAAATACCTTACTTTGATGATTTGTGGTACGATGGTCCCTTGTGTGAGACCTTTGTTATCGGGATGAGTTGCTTTGCTATCGCCCTGAGTTTGAAAAGGGAATTTTGTGGATTAAACCTTAAACCTTTTTCTCGTGCCATTATCCCTTTCCATTTCCTTTCATGCAAGTTCCTACTAAGCCCGATTCCTAGGAAATTGTTTTCTCTTATCTTTTCCTTTGTTTGGCTACCTTCATAGCTATATCTATCCAATATCTAGCTTTTGGCTCCCTGCCACTAGCGTTCCTCTAATTTTCGTTCGATCTTATCGCGTTCGTGTTTCCCTCGAAATCTCCTATCGTTTCCAATGTCATGGTGTCATTGTCTTTCCTCTGGTGAGATGATTAGGTTGTTAGCTAGCTTCGTGTTGATTTATGATCTGAAGAGATTGGGATTTAAACTTAAGGATGATCTGTTGGTGTATTGTACTCTCTTGGTGCTTCATTTTTTTTGAGCTTGTCTAGTGTAAGTCTATTTTGGGAACTCAAGTTGAGCGAGATGATTTCGTTGTTGTTGAGTATTATATCGGTTGCTGCTTGGGATATTACTTTGGGAATTAGATTTCTCTAAATTGGTGGATTCTAAAAGAGACTTTGCTTTTAGGTATTGAGTTGGTACCCAAGTGTCAAACAGGAGTTCAAGATCAAATACAAGTCACACTAGCAAGCTCAAGAGGACAGAGTCTAGCAAGGTCAAGGAGTCCACAAAGCAACTCAACCAGCAGCCTAAGACCCTACATAACTAGCTATGATAACCTACTCTACAATCCCAACACTCCCAACAAAAACAACCTGACCCATAGCCAGAGAACAACCCACAAAAACAACCCCAACCCCAACAGACAACAAGAAAACAGCCCAAGTACAATTCAGCCTCAGTCACCTTGGGCAGGGTCCATGGTGAGCTTCTACACCTAGACACATCCAACCAATGATCAAACTTGGTCCTAGGGAGGGTCCTCTACATTTTTGTCCAGGATTTCTCCTTGAGAAAACGTCCACATAAAAAGTTAGTCTAGGGACCAAGTTCAACAGTCAGATTTCAAACCCTTTTGTGCAGTAGTTCATATGTCACTGTCAACCTTCCCCTTTTGAACAAGCATTGCGTGAGGGACCTTCAGCACATCTTTGGGATCCATCCTACTTCAGTTTGGCTCTCAAACCCAAGCTTAAAGTCCACTCTCCAGCCAAGACAAACCTGATCAAAACAATTAAGGAAGATTGTCCCTTTAAAACTACTTTTCTGTTTTTCTACTTTATGTCAGTACTCTTTTCAGTTTGTAGCTGTTATTTTGTTTCATGTTGTAAGCCTTTGTGGCCCTAGATGTATCCTAACGTCTGAGATGTATCTTTGCTGCCTATAAAAGGCCTTTACCTAATGAAATGCAAATCAGATTTGAGTAAAAACTTAAGAACTGAAACATTGTTTCTGTTTGAACTCTTGGCTGTGTGCTGGAGTATCCTTCCTTTGCTGTGTGCTGGGAAGAGAGTCTAGGTTCTTTGCTGTGTGCTGGGGCCAAGTCTCAACCCTCAACCATTGGCTGTGTGCTTTGGTTAAGGTCCTATCTGTCCTAACCTCTACGTTCAGTCCAGAAATCAAGCCTAGCTAGTGTGTTCAGTTCAAAGCTTTGTTTCCTTGTGTTTTGTCTATTTTCCCTATAATTTCAGTGCAAATTGGTTATCAGAGCTTTTGGTTTGTGAGTCCATTTTTCCCCAACTACATTAAAAACACAAAAAACAACCATGAGTGAAGAGAGAGTTGCAGGGCTGGAGGCTGCAGTCCAAGGCCTTACCAGAACTGTAGTGGAAGTCACAAGATCTGTTAATGAACTCCTTGATGGTCATCTTAACAATGACATGAGGGGAGGCAGGGGTCGAGGAAGGGGAGCACCAATGCCACCTATTGGAGGTAGAAGAAGACCCCACCTGGAACAAGAAGATGCTTCAGAATCAGATGGCTCAGAGCAGGATCAACCAGGGCACCATGACAAAGACCTAAAGGTAGAAATTCCTGACTTCTTAGGTAGCATGAACCCTGATGACTTCCTAGATTGGCTAAGGTCAGTAGAAAGGATCTTTGAATTTAAGGGATACTCTGATAGGAAAGCTTTTAAGATTGCTATTATGAAACTTAAGGGATATGCCTCACTATGGTATGAAAACATGAAAAATCAAAGGAGTAGGGAGGGTAAGGAACCTGTTAAGTCTTGGTCTAAGCTGAAAAAGAAACTCAAAGATAAGTTTGTGTCTAGGGATTACACCCAAGACATGTTCATTAAACTGACACACCTTAAACAAGACCAAAAACCTGTTGAATCCTACTTAAGAGATTTTGAACAACTTACTCTCCAATGTGAGGTTATGGAGAAGCCTGAGCAGAAGATTGCTAGGTTCTTAGAAGGGCTTGATGAGAGGGTGGCTAGCAAAGTTAAATTGCACAACATCTATTCCTTTGAGGAAGCTGTTAACCTGGCCCTCAGGGTGGAGAAACTGGGAAAGGGAAAGACCAGTGCATCTAGAACACCATCAAGAACACCCTATAAACCTTATGTGGGGGCTAGGATAGGAGAACCTGTCATCCCTGCTAAAACACCTGTTACTGTTGACAAAGGAAAAGGAGTTGAGTCTAGCCAAAAGAAAACCATCCCCCTAAAGAAATGTTTCCAATGCCAAGGGTATGGTCACTTTGCTAGGGAATGTCCCACCAAAAGAGCTCTTAGCACCCTGGATGTGGTACATTGGGGAGAGGATGAAATCTTGGTGTGTGATGATGAGATGGAGGAAGCTGAGGTGGAGGTTAATGAGGAGCTGGTGGAACCTGATGCTGGGTTAAGCCTAGTAACATGGAGAGTGATGCATACACAACCTCAACCATTAGAGGAAGACCAGAGGCACCAAATCTTCAGGACTAGGTGTACCATCAAGGGGAGAGTCTGTAATCTGATCATAGATGGAGGGAGTTGTACCAATGTTGCTTCAAAAACCCTGATAGACAAACTGACCCTACCAACCAAGGACCACCCTCACCCTTACAAACTTAGGTGGCTAAACAAGGGAGCTGAAGTAAGAGTTGATCAGCAGTGTGTGGTACCTTTCTCCATTGGGAAGGGATATGTTGATGAGGCTCTGTGTGATGTGCTTCCCATGGATGCCTGCCACCTCCTACTGGGCAGGCCTTGGGAGTTTGATAGAGATGCTGTCCACCAGGGTAGGGAGAACACTTACTCATTCAAGTTTGGGAAGAAGAAGATCATATTGGCTCCTTTACCCCCTACCTTAAAGGGAAACTCACCTCTCATTACAGAAACTGCCAAAGAGGCCTTGTTTTTGAGTGAGTCAGAGATAGTGCAAGAGTTGAGTGACCTGAGGCCAGTGTATGTACTCCTTACCAAAGAAGTTGGGATGATTCCTAGTTATGTTCCTGAGGAGGTACAGGATCTACTGAAGGCCTATGAGGATGTGTTCCCAGATGAGCTTCCTAGTGGGCTACCTCCACTAAGGGGAATTGAGCATCACATTGACTTGGTACCTGGGGCTGTCTTACCCAACAAACCTGCTTATAGAAGTGACCCCAAGGCAACACAGGAGCTACAATCTCAGGTGGGAGAGCTGCTTAACAAGGGTTATGTTAGAGAGTCCCTTAGTCCTTGTGCTGTGCCTGCTCTGCTGGTACCAAAGAAAGATGGAACCTGGAGGATGTGTATAGACAGCAGAGCCATTAATAACATCACCATTAAGTACAGGTTCCCTATACCTAGGCTTAATGACATTCTTGATGAGTTAAGTGGGGCTCAGGTGTTCACCAAAATTGACCTTAGGCAAGGCTACCATCAAGTGAGGATTAGAGCTGGGGATGAGTGGAAAACTGCTTTCAAAACCAAACATGGGTTATATGAATGGTTGGTGATGCCTTTTGGGCTCTCAAATGCCCCCAGCACATTCATGAGGCTGATGACAGAAGTACTAAGACCCTATTTGGGGAAGTTCATTGTGGTCTACTTTGATGACATTTTGGTCTATAGCTCCAACAAGAAAGAACACTTGCAACATCTGAAGATTCTATGTGAAATTCTGAGGGAAAACAAACTATTTGGCAAGCTAGAGAAGTGCACTTTCATGCAACCTGAAGTTCACTTCTTGGGGTTCATAATCTCAAAAGAGGGGGTGGCTGTTGATCCTGAAAAGGTCAATGCTATGAAAGACTGGCCTGTACCTAGAACTGTGACTGAGGTCAGGAGTTTTCATGGGCTAGCATCCTTTTATAGGAGATTCATCCAGGGTTTCAGTTCCATCATGGCTCCCATCACTGAATGCATGAAGAAGGGGGAGTTCAACTGGAGTGACAAGGCTGAAAAATCATTCAACTTGATCAAGGAACTACTGTGTAGATCTCCTGTGCTAGGTCTACCAGACTTCAATAAACTATTTGAAGTAGAGTGTGATGCTAGTGGACTAGGCATTGGAGCTGTGCTGGTGCAAGAGAGGAAGCCTATAGCCTACTTCAGTGAGAAATTAAATGGAGCCAGGCTGAACTACTCTACTTATGATAAGGAATTCTATGCAATAATAAGGGCCCTGAACCACTGGGGGCACTATCTGAAACCCAAGCCCTTTGTACTACATTCAGATCATGAGGCCCTAAAGTTTATTAATGGCCAGCACAAGCTCAACCCAAGGCATGCAAAGTGGGTGGAATTCCTCCAATCCTTCTCCTTCTCAAGCAAATACATTGAAGGGAAAAACAATGTAGTAGCTGATGCCCTATCTAGGAGGTCTATGATGCTAACATACATGGAGCAGAGGGTCCTAGGCTTTGAGTTCATGAAGGAACTCTACCTAGAGGATCCAGACTTCAAGGGGGAATGGGAGGTGTACTCAGAGGGACAGCTCAAGAAGGGGAGCAGATACTTAACACATGATGGCTTCCTCTTCCAAGGAACAAGCTGTGCATTCCCAAAGGACCCTACAGGGGTCTGCTAGTCAAGGAAGTTCATTGTAATGGACTTGCTGGCCACTTTGGGGTACAGAAAACCTATGAGATTTTACAAGATCAGTTCTATTGGCCCAAGATGCTAGGGGATGTGCAGGACACCATTAAAAGATGCAAACCATGTCAATTATCAAAGGCTCACTTCCAAGCAGGCCCCTACACACCCCTACCTGTGCCAAACAAACCCTGGGAAGACATTAGTATGGATTTCATAGTAGCATTACCTAGGACACAAAGAGGAAAGGATGCAGTGATGGTGGTTGTTGACAGGTTCAGTAAAATGGCCCATTTTGTTGCTTGCAAAAAGACAGAAGATGCAATGGGAGTAGCTGAACTATATTTCAAGGAGATAGTAAGGCTACATGGGGTTCCAAGAAGCATTGTATCAGACAGGGACACCAAGTTTATGAGTCACTTCTGGAAGACACTCTGGAAGCTGTTAAAAACAAAACTCCTTTTTAGTACTTCCCACCACCCTCAGACTGATGGACAAACAGAAGTCACCAACAAGACATTGGGCAGGATATTGAGATGCATCATTGCCAAGTCTCTCAAGGATTGGGACCTGAAACTAGCACAAGCTGAATTTGCATTCAACAGAGCTCCATCAAGCAGTACAGGTAAAAGTCCTTTTGAAACTGTCTATGGTACTAACCCTCTCATGCCTACAGACTTAGCTCCAATACTCAAGAAAGAATTCAGCTATGATGCCAAAGAAAGAGTACAGCAGATGATAAAAATCCACAACCAGGTCAAGCAACAAATAGAGAAGACCAATGAGATGTACAAGTCCAGGGCCAAGGGTCCAAAGAAGGCCAAAGAATTCAAGACAGGAGACATGGTATGGTTGCATCTGAGGAAGGAAAGATTCCCAGACAAAAGGAAGAACAAACTAATGCCCAGAGCTGATGGCCCCTTTGAAATCCTTGAGAAGATAGGACCCAATGCTTATAAGGTGGATCTACCAGGTCAATATGGAGTACATGGAACATTCAATGTAGGGGACTTAAGCCCTTATCATGGAGAGTCAGAAGATGAGGAAGATTTGAAGACAAATCCTTTTCAAGAAGAGGAGGTTGCAACAGGAGTTCAAGATCAAATACAAGTCACACTAGCAAGCTCAAGAGGACAGAGTCTAGCAAGGTCAAGGAGTCCACAAAGCAACTCAACCAGCAGCCTAAGACCCTACATGACTAGCTATGATAACCTACTCTACAATCCCAACACTCCCAACAAAAACAACCTGACCCATAGCCAGAGAACAACCCACAAAAACAACCCCAACCCCAACAGACAACAAGAAAACAGCCCAAGTACAATTCAGCCTCAGTCACCTTGGGCAGGGTCCATGGTGAGCTTCTACACCTAGACACATCCAACCAATGATCAAACTTGGTCCTAGGGAGGGTCCTCTACATTTTTGTCCAGGATTTCTCCTTGAGAAAACGTCCACATAAAAAGTTAGTCTAGGGACCAAGTTCAACAGTCAGATTTCAAACCCTTTTGTGCAGTAGTTCATATGTCACTGTCAACCTTCCCCTTTTGAACAAGCATTGCGTGAGGGACCTTCAGCACATCTTTGGGATCCATCCTACTTCAGTTTGGCTCTCAAACCCAAGCTTAAAGTCCACTCTCCAGCCAAGACAAACCTGATCAAAACAATTAAGGAAGATTGTCCCTTTAAAACTACTTTTCTGTTTTTCTACTTTATGTCAGTACTCTTTTCAGTTTGTAGCTGTTATTTTGTTTCATGTTGTAAGCCTTTGTGGCCCTAGATGTATCCTAACGTCTGAGATGTATCTTTGCTGCCTATAAAAGGCCTTTACCTAATGAAATGCAAATCAGATTTGAGTAAAAACTTAAGAACTGAAACATTGTTTCTGTTTGAACTCTTGGCTGTGTGCTGGAGTATCCTTCCTTTGCTGTGTGCTGGGAAGAGAGTCTAGGTTCTTTGCTGTGTGCTGGGGCCAAGTCTCAACCCTCAACCATTGGCTGTGTGCTTTGGTTAAGGTCCTATCTGTCCTAACCTCTGCATTCAGTCCAGAAATCAAGCCTAGCTAGTGTGTTCAGTTCAAAGCTTTTGTTTCCTTGTGTTTTGTCTATTTCCCCTATAATTTCAGTGCACAAAGTTTGAGGAGTTTTGGTCATAAATGAAAATCGATTCATTTTGAGTTTTAGATGATCTAAATGATTTGAATGGTTGTCTGATTTCCAAGTGATTGGTCATTTGTAGTTTGGAATTAGTAATTCTCTTTTATTCTTAAGGAACCGTAGTTTGCTAATGTGACTATTCATATTTGAGGCTTCGAGCGTAGTAATGATCGAATTAAGGATGTTATGGCGTATTAAAGAATCCTTATAGCGATAATAGATTGTGGATTTTCCCTTGTCGTGAGACTTTGGATGAGACTAGTTGGATCTTAGATAATTATGTTTGGTTGCGTGGATTGTGTTTTGATTTTCGAGGATGAGAAAGGTCATTGTAAATTTAGGATAATGAGTTTGAAGTAAATTGGATTAAAGGATTTCATGGTAAGTCCTTTACTTTGTGGTTGTTAGCGATCATGTTTCCATAGATAAATATTTTGTTGGTAGTTTCTAGTAAGAGTTTTGATGAAACTAAGAAGATTAGAGTGCGTAATAAATCTTTCATGTGGATTGTTAGTTGTGGAGTCTACCATGCCGATGGATGCAACAGGAGTATGTGATCAAGCCAAGACACGAGCTCAACACAAGACACAAACTCAAGACAAGGCTCAACATTAAGACATCAACACCATTCAAAACAACAACATCCTTTCAGACAACACATGATCAGTTATGACAATATCCTATTCAGTCCAAACCACAACCACTTCAAACCTGCTAAGACAACACTCCCACAACCAGAACAAAGCCTAGCCATCCACTTCCCAAGGCTAAGCCACAACAAAGCACAGCCAACAGCCCAACAAACCCAACACAACAAAACAGCCCTCAGCCAAAAAACAGCCTATCACTGCCTCTCTAAACAGGGTCCATGGGGCCTCACACAATCAAACTAGCCTAACCAACCCTCAAACCTATGTCTTGAGAAGGTCCTCTACAACTTTCCCCAGGACTTCCCTTCCAAGAAACAAACACACAAAGAGTTAGCTTAGGGACAACTTCAGACTGTCCAGATTTCAGCCTTTTTGCAGTAGTTAACATGTCACTATCAAACGTTCCTTTTATGATCAAACAAACTCGAGGGCCTTTTAGAGGGACCTTTGGCATCCATCCCACTTCAGTTGAGCTCAAGAATCAAGCTCAGAAGTCCACCCCTCCACCAGTTTCAACCCCAACAAACCCATTAAGGCAGATTGTCCTATTAGAATTACTTTTCTGCTTTATCTACTTTATGTCAGTCTTCCTGCACGTTTGTAGCTGTTATTTTGTTTCATGTTGTAAGCCTTTGTGGCCCTAGATATCTCCTAAACGTCTGAGTTGTATTCTTGTTGCCTATATAAGGCCTTTACCTAATGAAATGCAAACCAGATTTGAAGTAAAACATTAAACTGAAACCTTGTTTCTGTTGCATCTCTTGGCTGTGTGCTTGAGACAACTTCCTTTGCTTTGTGCTTGGAAGTGAGCTTGGGTCCTTAGCTGTGTGCTGGGATCAAAGTTCAACCCTCAATCATTGGCTTTGTGCTTTGGTTAAGGTCCTATCTTAGTTCTTTGTCAATTAGTCCAAACAGAAACAGAGTATTTGCAAAGTGTCTGAACCTCAATCAAATTGTCATTGTTTAGTTGTCTTTCTGAATAGTTTCAGTGCAATGGACCTTAGTAGATTCTAATTGGATTCGAATAATTGGGATTTGTTACTCGAAGTTTCATGATTATGGAATATTTTTGTAGGATTTCTGATGATTGAAAATGATGAGTTGCAAATTGGGTAAATTGCATTCTCTTGAGGATTTGGTTTATTAGTAGAGTTAGTGATATCAAATTCTTATAGATCTTCATGCCGACTTTATCGTGATCTTCCTATCCCTAAGAGTTCGATTTGTTTCGTTTTGCGTGTTTTGTATATATTTTGTTACCCTGAATTATGTGTGAATTGTGCGAGTCGCTCTATGTACGTATAATGTCCTATTATTTGATTTTATCTTTGATAAAACCTTCAAATTTCCATATTATATTTCTAATTTAACGTTTCAAAGAAGTCTAAAGATGGTTTGTGTATCCTCTTTTTGGAGAAAATGGATTTCTTTTGCTTTTATATTTGGATTTTGCGTTTGGTTGGATGTTTGCACTTGTTATTGGAGACGTCTAATAACTAGTCCTGCACTTACTAACGTTGTTTTGATTTTTGATTTCACTATTTCGACATTGCCTTGATTTGGATAACTAGAGTACGCGTTCGCGACGGGAACTCTTGTGATTCGTAAATAAAGTTTTTCACTTATGAAAAATTTACTTAAACCGTTTTCGAGAAGTACATCATTTCATAAATGTTTTTCATTATAAAGTTTTCGTATTAATTTTGAAAACCGATTCCTGTCCTTGAGGCTTTTGTTTTCTACTTTCAAGTTTCGAGGACGAAACTTTTTAAAAGGTGGGGTGATTGTAACACCCGCAAATGTACCCTATTTTTTCTAGTAAAAATATTTTACGGATACTTTTCAGCAAATTTTAGTTTTAATTTAGAATTTAATTTTCCGAGTCGAATTTAGAATTTCCGAGTTCGTATTTGGAATTTCCGCGAGATTTCAAGAAAAATCCGTCTTGAGCCGTCTTTGACTTTATTGACTTTTTCCTTGACTTTTCCACTTACTCTTCATATACTCCCTCACAACCCTAACACCCTCATTCAATTTTCTTCTTACTTCATCACTAAGTAAACCCCAAATCCCTAGCCTCCATATTTGATCCATCTTCAAATCACCGCTACGCTTTCATTTCTTGCTCAAATTCATCTAGGTTCGTCTTATTCTTCCCCTCTTAGCTTCCTCTATCCGTATTGGTAATAAAATTACCGTCTTTCTCGCTTTTTACATTATCCGTCTTTCTCAAGGTGAATGATATTCATCTTTTATTATCTAATTGTATGTAGGTGGAGACTAGGAAGGTTTAGAAACCGTTTAAAGACGCGAAAAGGTAACGGTGAAGGGTTAATGGATATCATTTACGTGTTTTATGTGTTTTCTAGGCTAGTAATCGTATTTAGATTATGGTTAGTATGCTTAGGACTTGTGTTGTTGTTGTTGGTTGTTGTTAGTTGTTAATTGATATGAGAATTGATGGTTTGTGATGATAAATGAGGATTTTTATGTTGGTAACTTGTTGATATTTGATCGTCCCTGAATCCCGTGTAGGATGCAGGCTGCGTCGTGGTGACGCAGGCAGCGTCACTCGCTGCCGACAGTAATTTTCCTGCACTGACCCCTTTTCGTAAAATGATCATATCTCTTTCGTTACTTGCTTGTTTTGGGCTTGTGACATCTCGTTGGAACCGTAAGAGGAGAAGCTATCACCTCCATTTGAAATTTATGAATTTGCATGTTTAGAACTCTAGTTATGACCGTTTTAAGTGGACCCTTGTTTTCGTTGGTTTCCAAACAACGTTGTTTTGGAGAGGTGATCTATGTTTTTATTCATTATGCTTCGTAAACTTGTTCTAATGCTTATGTATCATGTATTGATTCATTTTTATCATATTTAAGTTTATATAATTCCCTACTCTCATGTT
>JAIUZE010021689.1:15162-19914 GCA_022085475.1 Heliosperma pusillum | reverse complement strand
AAAGTCAACAAAAGTCAAAGACGACTTAAAATTCAAGAAAAGTCAAAGACGACTTAAAATTCAAGAAAAGTCAAAGACGACTCAAAAGTCAAGAAAAGTCAAACTCGACTCAAAAGTCAAGAAAAGTCAAACTCGACTCAAAAGTCAAGAAAAGTCAAACTCGACTCAAAAGTCAAGAAAAGTCAAACTCGACTCAAAAGTCTAGAAAAGTCAAACTCGACTCAAAAGTCAAGAAAAGTCAAACTCGCCTTAAGACGGGATTTTCATGGAATCTCACAGAAATTCCAAATACGAACTCGGAAATTCTAAATTCGACTCGGAACATAAAATTATAAATTAAAACTTAAATTTGCTGAAAAGATTTCATAAAATATTTCTACTAGCAAAATAGGGTACATTTCCGGGTGTTACAGGAACAGAGGTAGAGGTTGATACGCATCACCTGCTGCGCGTGTTCTGGGTTGGATTCTGTCTCTAATCTTCCTTTATCGCTCCGACGTAGCTTTAATTACTAATTAATTAACTATTAAATGTAGTATTGCTGCTAATCCATCTTTTAATCTAATTCTTTTTCTTTTTCTTTAGATCTTTCTTTTGGGTATATTTCCGACATAGAACCCTAGATCCGTTATAATCTTTGTAATTTTTTTACAAAGACATTTTCGCTTGGTCTTACAAAGACATGCCAGGATCGACAGGGATATCGCAGAGCACCGAATTCCGATGAAGCAAGGCTTCAAACCCGTAAAATAGAAGCTCCGTCGAATGAGAACTGAATGGGCTCTAAAGATCAAGGAAGAGGTCGATAAGAAATTCACAGGCGGATTCATTCATGTTTCTGAGTATTCTGACTGGGTGGCTAACGTAGTCCTCGTACCAAAAAAGGTTGGGCGAATCGAGGTTTGTGTTGATTTCCGAGACTTAAACAAAGCAAGTATTCTAGAGGACGTATCACCTGCTGCGCCATTTCTAAGTTGGATTCTGGCTTTGATCTTCCTTTATCGCTCCGACGTAGGTTTAATTACTAATTAATTAACTACTAATTCTAGTATCGCTGCTAATCCGTCTTTTAATCTAATTCTTTTCCTTTTTCTTTAAATCTTTCTTTTGGGTATATTTCCGGTATAGATCCCTAGATCCGTTGTAATCTTTGTAATTCTTTTGAAATTTTATCTAGTCTAAGCTCACATGCTAGGGTTAAAACGCGAATTTTTCTTAGCATGCATATAACCGACAAAATATCAAGTACATAAGAGTTTCCTTAATCATTAGTAGAGGCCGCTATGGAGGCGGGCGGGATTAAGTGTTCGAGTAAACAACTTGCTAATACGTACCCTCACCCCTTACTCCAGATCTCGGTGAACATCTGTGTTCATTGGCATCCACGAGTGTCATTCTAGACATAGAATGTTACGGGTAACGAGTTCTTTGTGTTCATGTCATTACTTTGTGTCTTGAAATGGCATAAAGTATTCGAACGGTTCCAACTTCCCACAAACGTTTGTGGCGACTCCACAAATGCGATATTACCCGTAATGTAAGGGAATATTGATTCAGGTTGTAATATTTTGTGATCTCGTATCACTTTTATTGTAATATTTATTTTTTATTTATGTATAATAGGAAACTCTTGTAAATTTATTATAAATTTTGTAATTATATGTAATTCCGGAGTTTCCTAAAGACGGAGCCATTCGGAAAGGTGTTCCAAAAAGATAGTGTCCTTGGGAGGCGTGCACGTGAAGTTCAAGGGACCAAAGGAGTTGGTTTCCGAATTTGCAAATAGATTATTTGATTTTCTATTTATAGGAAGGCCATACTAGGAATTTACTTTATTGCTTGCAGTTTATTTATATGTTACAAACATGCCAAATCGCCATACAAAAACACATGCATTTTATCGAGTAATCGACCATGTCAATTCTAATTTTCGATAGATCACCAATTTAGTTCATTTAAAGGAGATAGATACTAAATTGACTTGAACTCTATTTTATTAATTGAGATTTAGCCTTGACAAATAGTAGAACCCATGAATCCCAATTTCATTAGGTGGTAGGCTCGGCTCACCGAGGTGCTTCCTTTTTACGTTGAGTAAGTGGGGTAATATATTGTTATTACATTAAAATTTGGTTGTTCTCAACGGAAAGATTAGGGTCCGTGGCCCATGTGTTCCGGGCTAAAGATGATAATAAATGTATTTCATCGACCGACAGTTCTAAAAGTAGAATCGATTAAAGAGTTAATCCACCAAATTATATTAATTACGGATGAATCGGCTCACCGTACTCGAGTTGATATAGATTTGGATCTCGAAATCATTTATAATAGTTGGGTAGAGGTCACTATATAAATGTTCAACTTGTTTAAAATATTTACAAGTATTTAAAATGATAAATGTTGACACTTCCTTCATCTCATATTTTGTAGTCAAAACTTGTTTAATTCGCAATTTCGGCAAACGGTAACGAGGTTTGACCTTTCGCACCACAAATCACCACCGTATCATGGCTTAGATTCTTTATGGATCGAAGCAAAATAAAAAAGAATGGTTCTAATTTCGCGAATTGGAACGGGCAACTTCGCTGAGACACGAAAGGTGATTGTAAGCCTAGTTACCTCACCAAGGCATCTCCCACCACTCCTAAATGCGAGGTCAACTAACGCGGTAAGGGAGGCCTATGAGACCTACCCAAAAGAAAACGACCGTGATAAAGAATGTATTGATCTTCTCTATGGATGCCAAGATTCAAAGGAATGTCATAAAGATGAATTCCACATATGAGATCTACTATAAACTCGTGACCATGTTTTCACGAGTTCCTAGGATCATTTAATATGAAGCAGCATCACAATGTTTTGACCTTAACATCAAGGATGGTCAAAATGTTGATCCCCATGTGCTCAAAATGATTGAACATGTCGAGGTACTCATGGAGCATGGAATATCGATTCCTGAACAACTTATGATTGACCGTATACTCCATTCCCTAAACCGTATCAAAGGGTTTGTCAATTTTAGTGTGAAATTTAACATGCCAAATGCCACCGTCACAATTCATGAATTGCACAAGATGCTTGTGCAAGCCTAATGTGACATGGGTTTTCAAGCTAGCACTAGCAAAGATGTTTTGAACATCAATGCCAGGTGCAAAGGGAAGTTCAAGAAGAGTGGACACAAAGGGAACAAGGCCACACCTTCTAAAACAAAAGAAAAGCTATTGGAAATAGTTCTTCTATCTCTAAGAAGATTACTCGAGAAGTGCCACTATTGTAATGGTATAGGCCAATGGTAATGTAATTGCCCCAAATATATGGGAAATATTAGGACTGGACAAGGTCCTCCTGTAGATAATAGTTCTTCTGGATCTCAACTTTGGTATTTTGATACAAGTTGTAATTCTCATCCTCCTAATTGGATTTAGGGCATGAGAAGAGAGACAAGGAAAAGTTAGCTTGAGGAGATCTCCTAGATTATTGAGCTAAGGTAGCCACCACATTAAGGAGACCTATGGAATGGCTTAGCGCTAATTTGCTATTTGTCTTCTTAGTTATTTTGAATGTTGTTTTGGAACTGTTTGATATCCGTGTTAGACATGGAAACTATTTTTATTTCCATTTTGAAAGACAATTATTGTACTTTATAATGATGGCTTCATTTTCAACCCAAGTCATTATATTAATGGAGTTTATGTTCTTAAACTTTTCATTATACAAAGTTAATGTCTTAAACATAAAGTATTGAAACAAATTGATCATATCCAAAAATATAATGATTTGATCATTCTAATCACCTAAGTTATGAATTGGATTCACACTTATGGACTTGTGACTGAGTATCACAACTTATTTGAAATAAAAAAGATCAATTGCATAGTAAAAACGAGTTAATGAACTCACTTTTGGGGATTTACAATCCATATAAGCCCTAAGATAAGATCTTATAACGCCAATATGCTTCCCTACGAGTTATGAAAGGGTTGAGAACCCTAAATTTGTACAAGACATGGATGAAGATCCAAGTATTTAGGTTAGATAGAACAAGTCTATTGAGAAGCTAGAATATAAAGTCTAAACAAATAAGTCTACTATAGATCGCTCAAAGTTAGTAACAACATTTTACCCCTTAAACCTAGAGAACAAAGCTGTTTGTGGCTCATGGTGCTATCCTTCAAGAAAATATATGTATTTTCAAAAGAATAGAGTGGGAGAAAATTTGCCACACACTAATTTTAAATAGGGAGACAAGAGAAAATGTTCTCAAGTCGTCCAAGGTTAGAGGCTAGTAATTAAAACAAAATTTACTTTTTGAAAGTAATAGGAATATGATTTATAAAGTGGCGTTTATAATTTTCGATTCGAATTTGTTGCATAAGAGCCTTAAGAACCCAAGATAGAATCTATGCATATATATAAATTTACTTGGAAAGGTTTGGACCCTCTCTAAGGTAATTGCATAGATGGACATAAAGATGTCTTCATATTTAAGTTGAAATATAACCATCTTTGAGATTCAAGTTATCGTTACTACACCTCATTGAAAGTATATGCATAAGAAGTAGTTATTGAAAACCACTTTTTTGAATGGGTATTTAGAAACGGAATGTGTATGTGACACAAACTCATAATATCATACAAAGCTTGAGAGATCAAATGTATGATCCTAAGAGAGCGCTTAAGAGGTTGTAATGATCGTTTCATGATAAGAGAGAATGGTTTCCTCCAGTTGTCGAAGAGCCATGTTTATACATG
>JAIUZE010021689.1:2662-10162 GCA_022085475.1 Heliosperma pusillum | reverse complement strand
GCAAGTATAGCCCTAGTAATACTCTCCTCCTGGCGCTGTCGCCTAACAGTAGTCCTACACTCAAGATTACTCCGAGGAGCGAAGGTCTTAAGCAGACAAAGAGGCAACACAAGCATACGAACCCATCAGGAGTGGTCACCAGGAGAGTCAGCCACACCATCCAAGACCCCCTTCAAAACCCGAGCAAACCCAAGACGACTCTTAGGAGGAATAGATTTCACGGTGCGAAGACCCAAAGATAATAAACGATCAAGCGAAGATATAGACCACTGAGCAGACCCAACCCCATCATCAGAAGAAAGAACCGAGGGAGACGGAGGAGGAGGTCTTGGGATACCATGAATAATAAAGCTAACGACACCATCACCAGTATCCGGTGGCGCAACAATATTACCCCGGCTATGTCGACACCTAGAGCGAAAGGTATGGGTTTTAAAGCACTCCCCACACAACCAAAGTCCCATCCGCTTCAAGGTAATCTCGGTATTAGAGAAAACAGTCAGACTATTAGTAAGCGTTTGACACGTAAGCCCCATAGCACCATCAATACAATGTGTAACACCCGGAAATGTACCCTATTTTTCTAGTAGAAATATTTTACGAAATCTTTTCAGCGAATTTAAGTTTTAAATTAGCTTTTTATGTTTCGAGTCGAATTTAGAATTTCCGAGTTCGTATTTGGAATTTCTGTGAGATTCCATGAAAATTCCGTTTTAAGGCGAGTTTGACTTTTCTTGACTTTTGAGCCGAGTCGAGTTTGACTTTTCTTGAATTTTAAGTCGTCTTTGACTTTTCTTGAATTTTTAGTCGTCTTTGACTTTTCTTGAATTTTAAGTCGTCTTTGACTTTCTTGACTTTTGAGCCGTCTTTGACTTTCGTTGACTTTTTCCTATATATACTCCCCCTTAACCCTAACTCACCCTCATTCATCTTCTTCTTCCTCTCTAGTAAACACCCAAAAACCCTAGCCTCCATACTTGCTCAAACTTAGAATCATCGCTACTCCTTCGTTACTCGCTCAAATTCTCGTAAGTTCGTCTTTATCTTCCCCTCTTATCTTCCTCTATCCGTATTGGTAATAAAATTACCGTCTTTCTCGCTTTTTAAATTATCCGTCTTTCTCAAGGTGAATGATATTCATCTTTTATTATCTAATATTATGTAGGTGGAGATTAGGAAAGCTTAGTAACCGTTTAAAGACGCGTAAAGGTAACGGTGAAGGGTTACTCGGTATCATTTACGTGTTTTACATGCTTTATATGCTAGGATTCGTATTTAGAATACGATAAGTAAGTTAGGAATTATGTTATGGATAATGATTGTTGTTGTTTGATGATTGTTGATGATGAATATTGATTGTTGATAGTTATTAGAGAGGAATTATGAGAATTGGAAATGATAGGATTGAATTTGGTTGAAGGCTCTCGGGTGAAATGGTAACAGAGTATCTCACGGTCGTGAGATGGCATCTCACGGTCGTGAAACCTCATTTCACGGTCGTGAAATACAAGTCACGGTCGTGACCTGTGCAGTTTCCCTGCATTGACCCTTTTTTCGTAAAATGATCATATCTTCTTCGTTACTTGCTTGTTTTAGGCTTGTGACCACTCGTTGGAACCGTAAGAGGATAAGCTATCACCTCGACTTGGAATTTCTGCATTCCCATATCTAGAACTCTAGTTATGACAGTTTGAAGTGAACCCTTGTTTTAGTTAGTTTCCAAACTTGTTGTTTTGGAGAGGTATCTATGTTTCTTGTTTATTATGCTTCTTAAACTTGGTCTAATGCTTATGTATCATGTATTGATTCATGTTTATTATATTTACATTTATATAATGCCATATTCACATGTTTTGTGACGGTTTTTGATATGTTTCCACTTTGAGTCGGTTTTTACAAATGAGTCGGTTTGAGCACTATTTTGTATTGTGCTTTGTATTCTCATTCCCTTGGCTACCTTCCCGTTCGTAAGGCTGGAATGTCGGAACGGAGAGGTATCCTACTGCTTAAATGCATGTGTAGTGGGCATATGACGACGTTGTTGGGAGTTGAACGCTATGCGTTGTTCGACCCGGCCGTCAAATGTTGTATACTTGCGAGGTGGTGTTATTTGCATGTAGCGTACCGCTTGTTATGAGGCTTGAGCTGTTTTTCCGCCTCTTTCGTGAATTGATCTACCGAATTGGGGTACTCGGCATATATATTGTAAGCCCGAGTCTTGGATGCGAAACGCTTTATCGCATGTCGAATCGGAAAATGTGATTCCGAGAATCTGGCCAGGTTTAGATTAGGAGCCGTTTAATTATCGTTCCTACCAGGAGGAAATTAGTCTACATATACAAAATGTAGCATCGTGTATGAGTTCAGTGAAATGTCTTATCCCGTGGATGCCTGTTAATCATACTTGCCATGTACACAGTGCTAGTGCGTTTCATTTACCGTGAGAGATGTCGTCTTTGTGTCGTTGTCTTTGAGAATGCGTGATTCATGATTGTATTCATGGTTCATTGCATGACTGAACACAGTCAAGGTATTGGTTCGTGAATGGATGGTTAATATGTTGGATATTATGTGATAATCACATGAAATTGACGGGTTGTCTGTCGAAGTTTTCTCAATCTTATCAATGTTATACCGACTAATGGTGAGATGCAAAGCCCTAGTGAGCGTATTCGATGCCTAAGAGTGTCTAATTCCCGAGGTCTTTGAATAACATGAGGTTACGTTTTGATTTCAACTATTGATCTCATCATATCTATAGAATTGCCATCTATTCTATCGAAACTCCATGTATTATTATATATGCATGCTTTACTTTGTCACCATTTCCTTATATGTACGTTAAAGGTGATATGGGGGGAGAACCCGGAGTTACTCCCCAATGACTGTGGCGTTCATGTTTTCATGAATGAACAGGTTGCTTGCTTGGATGCCTTTTTGGATATGATGTTTTGGGGTTCGGGTGTGAGCTAGCGGGCGTTGTCCCTGGAAGATTAACCTCTAGACGATTTTAGCTTATTTGCTAAACACTTGTTCTTTGTTAACATTTTGAGAGACTCCGTCTCTTTGTTATTTTCCGCACTTAGTTGTAATATTTTGACACTCATCGTTTTATTTAACTTGCATGTATAAAAGTTTTTTTAAAACTACCTATTTCCGCAATATAATTCACATGCTTGTTTGTTTATTATTTCCGCATTCGCGAGGGTTGTCACAGTTGGTATCAGAGCTTTATCGCTCCCGACGCACACACGTGAACCCTAAACTTAAACTACTTGACCTTGAAATAATAAACGAGAGATGGGTAGACTTAAGGACCTAAGTTGGTAGTCTTTGGTGTACTTGATGTTTGTTAGGTTCTAACTTGTTTGTTGATTGTGTTGAGTGATGTTATGTTTGTTTGTATCTACCGTCTTAAGGTGGATCTTTGTGTTACCTAGAAGAAGTATACTCTACCGAAAATTTGAAGATTTACAAGCCTAATTGAAGTGTATTTCTTCTTCATCTTGAATTCTCTCGTCCTTATTGTTTTATGCTCTCTTCCTTCTATCTAAATGCTTCTTCATCATCTAACTTCTTTTCCCCTTGGAAATTACTCTTGTTACTTTCCTCCTCTTTATCAATTTGTACCATCAACTTCCTTATGTGACCTTTTGTGGACACCATACCCTTTAGTTTGTGGCATATTGTACTTGGTTGGAAGAATTTTAGACTTTGTGGACTATTAGTGTTTGTTAGAATGAACTTGTGATTTGAGGAAAATGGTATAGATCTAATTTCACCCTATGGTGGTGAGAGTTGGTATCCTTGAGGAAAGTGTGGTAAGGTATGTTTAATGATTTTAATGCTTGATGCTTGCCATGACTAATGTGTAGATAGTTCATGGTATTTGATGGTGTAAGGTTGAATGAGTTGGCTAGGACTTCTTAACCCATTAGTAGTTTAGTCTTTTGGACTTTGAAGTTTTGTATTGTTTTAAAGACCATGCTTATGATATGTTTATTTGGTGTAAATAAGAAGTTTAGAATGATATCTTGAGGTGCAAAATGCTTTTGAGACTAAGTGACGTCTTGTGGTTTCCTTTGGTGTGTTTGTAAGTGTAGGCTTGGTGGAAAAGCATTTGGCTATAGTTCTTGGATTTAAAGATATGATGTTGATAATGACGTTTTGTTCGGTGTTCTACCTTGTGGCCGTAGGAGTTGAAAAGAGATTAGTATGGAGAATTCCTTATTGGTTCTTCGGTTTTTGAAACCTTTTAGAGCGTGTCAAATTTTGGAATTTAGAGAATGTTACTATACTTGAGTTGCAATTCCGCAATTGGGAATCCGTGTTATATGAAGGGGCGGATGAATTGAGTTGTAATCGATTTGTTAAATCTAGGTGTACCTTACTTTGATGATTGCTCGTGGTATGATGGTCCCTTGTAAGAGGCCTTTGTAAAGGAATAATTAAGTGGTTTTATTATCGCATTAGGTTTGAAAGGAGAAACTTTGTGGATTAAATGTTAAACCCTTACTCGTGCCATCATTTCTTTTCATTTCCATTCTTGAATGTTTTTGTCAAGATTGATCTTTAAGAAATTACAAGCTCGTACTTTCTTTCTTACTTAGATATCTTCATAACTCTACTATCCGTTTTGTCTCTTTCTTGCCCTCGTTATTTTCAGCGTTCCTCTCTTTTAATCTCGTGCCTGATTTTATTCTCGTGTTCTCCTTGAGATTTCTTATCGTTTCCTATCTCGTTGCCGCTTCATCTTTTCCTTAGTGGATTAGATATTCCGTTTGTAAGGTTCAGAGAATAAGTGTAATGTATTTTGGGATTCTTTAGCTAGAATATGTGTCTTTGGATTGAGCAAATTTCATGTTGTCCTTGATCATGGAAAATAGGACTTAAGCTCTAGGATGAATCCTAATAAGGATAATGTATCCTCTCTTGGTGGTTTTAGGTTTGGAGCTTGGTATTGGAGTGTTATTTTGAGAATCGAGTTGATCATGATAATAGTTTGTTGATGTTGAGTAGTATAATGGTTGCTTGGGATATCATTTGGGAATTTGATGTCTCTAATTGGTGGATTCTAAAAGAGACTTTGCTTTAGGGTAATTGAGTTGGTACCCAAAGTTTGAGGAGTTTTGTCATCAATGAAAATCGATTCATTTTGAGTTTTAGATGAAATAGATGATTTGAATGGTTGTTTGATTTCCAAGTGATTGGTCATTTGCGGTTTGGGATTAGTAATTCTCTTTTATTCTTAAGGAATCATAGTTTGAAATTGAGAAATGTTCGTTGCAAGCTTTGGATGATGAATGCTCGGTTGTTATAGATTATAGAGTTAGAATGGTGAACCCATTTATCTTGAGGATTAGTAACCTCCGTAGTTTGCTAATGTGACTATTTATATTTGAGGCTTCGAGTGTAGTAATGATCGAATTAAGGATGTTAGGGCGTATTAAAGAATCATTATAATCGATAATGGATTGTGGAATTTTCCTTGTCGTGAGATCTGGGATGAGGCTAGTTGGATCTTAGATAATTATGTTTGTTACTTCGATTGTGATTGTTGTAAATAATGTTTATGGAGTTTGGCGTTTTAGGATGGTTAAAGTGTAATTGAGGTAAATTACTTTCTCTTGAGGACTAGTTTATTTGATGGAGTTAGTGGTGTCGAACCCTTATAGATCTTCCTGCCGACTTCATCGTGATCTTCCTATCCCTAAGAATTCGATTTGTTTCGTTTTTGCGTGTTTTGTATGTATTTTGTTATCGTGATTTGTGAACTTTATGTTCGAGTCGCTCTATGTACGTGTAATGTCGTGTTATTTTGACTTTATCTTTGATAAAACCTTCGAATTTCCATATTGTATTTCTAAATTAACTTTTCAAAGAAGTCTAAAGATGAATTTTGTACTCTCTTTTGGAGAAAATGGATTTCTTTTGCTTTTATATTTGGATTTTGCGTTTGGTTGGATGTTTGCACTTGTTATTGGAGACGTCTGATAACTAGTCCTGCACTTACTAACGTTGTTTTGAGTTTCGATTTCACTATTTCGACATTGCTTTGATTTGGATAATTAGAGTTCTCGTTCGCGACGAGCATTCTTGAGATCCGTAAGTAAGTTTCACACTTATGAAAAAAAAAAAAAAAAAATTCCTTAAACTGTTTTCGAGATGAACCTCGTTTCATAAATGTTTCCTTTGTAAAAGCTTTCTTGTTAATTTTTAAAACCGATTCTTGTCTTTGATACTTTTGTTTTCTACTCTCAAGTTTCGAGGACGAAACTTTTTAAAAGGAGGGGTGATTGTAACACCCGGAAATGTACCCTATTTTTCTAGTAGAAATATTTTACGAAATCTTTTCAGCGAATTTAAGTTTTAAATTAGCTTTTTATGTTTCGAGTCGAATTTAGAATTTCCGAGTTCGTATTTGGAATTTCTGTGAGATTCCATGAAAATCCCGTTTTAAGGCGAGTTTGACTTTTCTTGACTTTTGAGTCGAGTTTGACTTTTCTTGAATTTTGAGTCGAGTTTGACTTTTCTTGAATTTTAAGTCGTCTTTGACTTTTCTTGAATTTTAAGTCGTCTTTGACTTTTCTTGAATTTTAAGTCGAGTTTGAATTTTCTTGACTTTGGCACCGTCTTTGACTTTCGTTGACTTTTTCCTATATATACTCCCCCTTAACCCTAACTCACCCTCATTCATCTTCTTCTTCCTCTCTAGTAAACACCCAAAAACCCTAGCCTCAATACTTGCTCAAACTTAGAATCATCGCTACTCCTTCGTTACTCGCTCAAATTCTCGTAAGTTCGTCTTATTCTTCCCCTCTTACCTTCCTCTATCCGTATTGGTAATAAAATTACCGTCTTTCTCGCTTTTTAAATTATCCGTCTTTCTCAAGGTGAATGATATTCATCTTTTATTATCTAATATTATGTAGGTGGAGATTAGGAAAGCTTATTAACCGTTTAAAGACGCGAAAAGGTAACGGTGAAGGGTTACTCGGTATCATTTACGTGTTTTACATGCTTTATATGCTAGGATTCGTATTTAGAATACGATAAGTACGTTAGGAATTATGTTATGGATAATGATTGTTGTTGTTTGATGATTGTTGATGATGAATATTGATTGTTGATAGTTATTAGAGCGGAATTATGAGAATTGGAAATGATAGGATTGAATTTGGTTGAAGGCTCTCGGGTGAAATGGTAACAGAGTATCTCACGGTCGTGAGATGGCATCTCACGGTCGTGAAACCTCATTTCACGGTCGTGAAATACAAGTCACGGTCGTGACTTGTGCAGTTTCCCTGCATTGACCCTTTTTCGTAAAATGATCATATCTTCTTCGTTACTTGCTTGTTTTAGGCTTGTGACCATTCGTTGGAACCGTAAGAGGATAAGCTATCACCTCGACTTGGAATTTCTGTAATAACATGTCTAGAACTCTAGATGTGATGGTTTGAAGTGAACCTTTGTTTTAGTTAGTTTCCAAACTTGTTGTTT